>PVIU01010474.1:0-69843 GCA_004026605.1 Ondatra zibethicus | reverse complement strand
TAAAAGCTCAATTAACTGTTTTAAGTCAGGATATCTGTGTACACCACAGCACAGTCAATTTATGGTTAATTTGAGCATAATAATTTTCTAAAAACTATAGTTTATGAACTGGAACCACTGTGTCTTTTTATCTCATTGTCTTCCACAGATCCAGAATGACCCTTGGCTGTAGCTCAGCGCTAGATGTCACTATGGTCTTGCATGGCAGGACAAGCCACTCAGATTGGTATGGCACTGGCAGAAGAATGGCAATTACCTCAGGTGGCAACTCAGACCTGGAGCATCTAAATGGCTTGTGGTGACAACCCAGATCAAGGACATCAGGACAGACCCCCATGACCCCAGAAATGGACCCAGTCACCAGGAAGCACAGGGCACTCTGATTCATGTTGTCCCTGAAGCAGTATGTCTCCTGGAAATCAACACAGCTTCAGGTGGGGCCCCAGACCACAAGCATCTGTGTGACATTCAATGGTAACACAGGACACAGATGTCTACACAAACCCCAGCTGTGGTAGGACCAAGGATTTAGACGTGGCCCTTGGCAGGAGCACAGGCCTGGACATTATATAGCCCCAGGTATCAATGAAGGCCACTCATATCAGCCTGTTCCTCACCACAGTTTCATTTTCAGTTTAGCTCTTTTCTCAGCTCACTAACTGCTCCATGTCTCCTTCTCTCTCATTTCTCCACCACGTATCTGTTCATCACAGTGGCCTGCATCTATCTGGGCCACTTGGCATCTGGCAGGCAAAGGGCAGCTTCTACCTGCCCTGGCACTTTAAAAGTATATTTCTGACAAGTTTAGAGATTCACTTTTCCTTAATTGTGGAAGAGAGAAAACATTTCACATTTCAAATCAGTATGTTATATATAGTGATATTTTGTTTATGATATAACAAAAGAAAACACCTAAAGATCAGGGAAGCAAAGCAGCAAACCACTAGGGAGATCTTGAAATTGAAATGAATGAAATTTATGCCTTGGTAGTGCTGAAGTATGCATGGGCAGCCCATACATTGTGGTTCTGTTGAACCTGTTCATATTGGGTGTCATGATCTAAGTTGATGAGGATGACTGACCAGGCCTCTTCCTCAAGATGGTACCAGGTCTCATTACAGATAATTATGAGCCACCATGTGCTTGATGGGAATTGAACTCAAGACCTTTGCAAGAGAGGCGGCAGTACTCTTAACTAAAAAACCATCTGTCCAACCTCTACAAAAATCTTCAGAGCCTTTTTCACTATAGGCTTAGCTTTGTTGTTCATGACATACCCTACATGCATTCATAAGGGTATTTCTTAAGGCTGGTGGCTGGTATGATTATCTCTTACAGTTTTCCTTCTTTGTAGTCCTACTTCCCTATTAATGAATCCAATCATTTCACTTAATGAATCCAATCATCAGAAAGGTAAGCTATAGTTCAATATGTCCAGAAGATGGAGTCATTCTTTGGAGCACAACATAAATGTTGTTAGAGTATCCAACCTATTCATTTTGAGAATGAAGGAGGCCACATGGCCTGAAGAGGGAGATCAATGCTTGCTTTGAGGAGAGAGGAGGCCCTTTAACAGAACTGGCGACCAGGCAAGAAAGTAGGGCTACACTTCTATGATCACACATGAGTTAATTCGCCAGTAGTCTAAAGGAGGTGAGAAATGAATTTCTCTATCAGATCAGAACCAGTGAACACTTGTGTTTTCTCTGCTGACATTGAGAGCAGAAATCCATGCAAGCCTACCGTGATTTCTGGCCAAGCGATCAGTGTGGTAATAAATGGGTTTAGTTTTAAGCTGCTAAGTTTTAGAAACATGAATATACATATTTTAGTTAAGTATATAACAATTTAAAATTAATATATTTCTTTCCAAAATTAAAGATCCATAGTTATAAAAGAAATTAGAAAGGTGATATTTTCCTAGTGCTTACATCTGGCCGAAGAAAATTTGGGAGTAAGGAATCATTAATTTTGGAAAATTCTTATTTTAACTGCAATCGTTACATCTTCACTGAATATATTATTATCAATTTGAAAAATCTCTTGCATGATTGACATTTCTTTTCATCTGAGACTTCAAACATTGTTATTCTTCAAACATGTTGTTCTTCAAACATTGAGTAGAGTACTAGCAATGAAATAAACTCTAAGTACAACACCTCAAGAATTTCATGGGAATAAAGGTGAGTAGAACAAAATATAAAGAATGTTAATTAAACTGAATAATTTTCTTGAAATAAAATTATATAATGGGAGAAATGATTAGTGACATGCAGGAATTAGATACAAGAAAAGAGAATATGGAAGTTTTGAGATCAGGCTATGTCCACTTTAAGTTATAATTCCCATTTATAAAACAGGGGATTTTCAAACTTTGCCTTTCTCTGGGGGACTTCACTTAGAAGAAGGATGACTATGCACATGATGGGTACTTACAACATGGTGTCACCCATGCATCACAGATTTATTCTTGAGAGTAGAAAGGGTGACACACTATAAATTTATCAGGGCTAATCAAGCCTGAAGGAGTACATACATGGATGTACTAAAATCAAACAAGAGAAACCTGGCTCAAGAACTTCCCAGATAAACAAAACCTAAAAAAGTGGGAAATCCCTCACCTAGGCCACATTCTTTCCATGTTCTCATGGCATGCCTTTATGCTGCTTGGCAGTCTTCTGGGCCTGAACATATCATCCACTTCTCCACTTGTTCCTTCATCTGTACTCATCCCTTCCCTTTCACCTCTGAAGCTGGGAACACTCTATAGCACAGTTCTCACACAAGTGATACTAACAGCTGCTGCAGCTTCCTCTACTTCTCTCCAGTTTGGCTGGGTTTCTTGCCTTCTCAAAAAAGAGGATTTATATTTCTATCAGCTTACTTCTGAAGCCTCTTGCTTTAACCCTTCTTAGTCACTTGATAAACAACACATGCATAAGATATATTTATGTAATACTTACATCTGTAATTAAGAATGGATTAAAGGCATCTGTGTTTGCATAGGGAAAACAAGAATATATGGCAAATTTCTTCAATTAAAATGTCCATACCCTGTGAATTTATTATTATAAAATAAATTCTGGCATTGTAGAAAGGCACACCATGATCGTCTATCATTCTTAAATAATGCACTCACCAAACATAGGAATGACATTTGTATTATATTGAGAGAAATATTAAGAATTCTACTGTTTGAAATTGGCATTTTGACCTCAATCATGAGTATAGAAATTTATGCATGCAATAAAATTGCACAGAAGGAAGAAAACACCCACACAAAAATTGTCAAATATCAATGTATAATGTCAGGAAACAATGTTTCAATCTCAAAAATATATACTCTATAAAATATAGTCAATGAAGAAATTAAACCAAGAACTAAGGGAAAACTGCAATGAAAATGACATGTAAAGAACATATTTAGAGCAGTAAGATTAACAAAATGTTAAAATATTTTTAAATATTGTATAAAACTTGCAAAACTATGTCTTGAAATAAAATATCTTATCACTATATACAGAAAAGTTAAAAATACATATTGAGTACAGATATAAACTCAACAACAGTGATCTCAGTGCATAGAGATTCTGCATATTGATGAAGACATAGGAAATGGCAAACCCAAGGATGACTCTTACATGTGAAGATTTGACAAAAGAGCTAATAATGAAGCCACACACTTTGATGATCCTTCAGATAGTGATATGCAGTAGGAGTATGTATTTGTGGTTATTGCTCTAAAGAGACAGGAGATACAGTTATTTTTAAATAACAAGCACTGAAATTTCAGAGTATGTTAATAACTTTTTCCTGTGCATGGAGAATTGAAGGAGGAGTAAGGATAGAAGTTTAAGAAATATGTTCTTTAAAGAGTATAAAGTAAAAAAAGCTGAAAGAAAATAAGAAAAGATACCTAAAGTGATGCATTAATGCCAGCAAGAGAGTAGACCATTATAGAATGATCTAAAGTGCAAGAGACAAGATGGCTCCAAAAAGACTCATGAAAAAACAACAATGGCAAGCCAATAATAACAAAAACCTCATAATAACTAAGCAATCCATAGCTTCATAGTTATTAATATAGACATAACTCCTAACTTGTCTTTGGAGTCAAGGTTTGGTAATGAGGATTTGAGATAGGAATAGGTATAGTAAGAAAACAGTTGATTTCTTCTCAGTTAAATATGGAGTGGTAGTAGGAAGTGATACCAGTAAAAAGGAATTATATTGAGATTATTTTGTGAAAAGATGTGGAAAGTGGTATTCAGAATGCAAGACAACATGTATTAATATGCATTTATACATTTACATACAAGAAAGTAGGTATTGGCAGGAAAGTAAGAGAAGTAAAAGAAACAGAAACAATCTGAGAATGACGCAAAGGACAGCTGAGGCTATGTAACACCACAGCAGGGAAAAAGAAGGAAGGGGGAAGAGAGTTAAACATGGGGGAGGAAAAAGACAGAGAACAGTATTGATTTATTAAGATTTAGTACCAGAAGTTGATTTGGTCTCTAAGTACATAAAAGTGAACATATGTATGTTTAAACTTGTGGAAATGTAATTAAAAGCATAGTATTGACTGTATGTTAATTTTCTAATTTCCCATGATTCATGCATGTCTTCTGAATTCAAGCATAGCTCAAATAGAATAATTCAATACAATCAGGAAACTGATGTAATTGGTAGGCTGTCCATTATAGCACTGTGTAATTTATCTAGCTGGAACATTTAAACTTATAAGTGTAAGTATAGACTTATACTTTACAAATAAAATTTGATGAAGGCATTTTTTCAATCAAATCAACATCACTTGTGTGACACTCTGGTTCAGGGGAGCACTATATGCTTTAATTCACGCATGAGTCCTGAACTCTCAGTACACATGTCTATAGTGTATTTCATGCTCTGTCATATCTCATTGCATTAATAACCTTGCATGTGATTAGGTCTATAACCTAAAGTTATTTTTAAACACTTTATCATGCACTTTTTATGAATGGAGTAGCCATAGACCTTATTAAGCAATCTTGTTTCCAAAAAGTTTACGTTTCCAGAAGCAGGTTTAAACATTTGAAGTAGTATCAATGACTTTTAAGTAAGTTTGGTGAGGTATATACCTTATACTTATATACTACACTCCTACATATATATGTATGTAACCATTAACATATACCAGATCTTTATATTTGAAGTAAAATAATATAATAATGGTCTTTTGTTTACCATTGTCCCTTTCCATCCCACTGAAAGCACAAATTCAGTTATACCACTAGTTAATTATTACCTTAGGTCAGCACTTCTTTGAATTTTTATTTCTTATGAGAAATAGTGCACAAAGCAAGTATGCTGTAAAGAGTGCACTAAGCAATATGCTGCAAAGTTTTGCTAATGTGAGGCAGTATGCACAGTCCCAGAACCTGCAAAGTAATGCTTTCATAAAATTAAATATTTCAGTTCCACATTGTAATGTCATAGAATACTTATATTGCTTTTACAGCATGGATGAGACTCATCACTCTAAAATGGTCATGTAGAGCTGGGCATGGTAGCCCATCCTGGAATCTTAGTGCTCAGCAGGCTAAGACCTAAAAACCAAGAGATCAAAACCAACTTCGGGAAGCGTTGTGTTATCCTTTCTTAACAAACCAATTAGTTAATGTAAATAAAATACTCATGAAGGTATTATTTTCTCATTTTAAGGTTATTAAATTTATTTTGTTGTTTTGGATATGTTTTCGGAAAAGTATTGTGGTTTAGGAGGATGTACTTTAGTTAGTAGAGTATCACCATAAAAGTGAGGCGATGAAAGTAAGAAAGCCAAGAAAAGAGGACACAGAAGTAAATTGCATCCTGACAAGTTGGTTCCGTGAGGAAAAGTGCTTGCTTCACAAGCTAACCTTCCTGAATTTTGTCCCTGAGACCCATTTCTTAGGAAAAGAGAGCAGGTTGTCTGCTGAATTCCATGCGGATCTTGTAGCTTGCGCAACACCTCTTTATCTCTCCATATGCATGTGCACACACACACACACACACACACACACACACAAATAATGTTAGTAACACTAATAAACATTATAAATATTTTAAAACTAAAATACAATTTTCAGTGGTATCCTTAGAATAAAAATGATGAATGGTGACAAAATGAAAAAAGAAAAACAATGAAGCAACAGGGAAGATAAATAAAAGAGTTAAGAATAATAGAAGTGACAGCATAAACCATTTTCTTCCATTAGGGAAATTATAAATAATTTGAGAATACTTTATGGGGAAATATTTGGAGCATAATGCTTAATCATAGAGAACAAAAGCAAATATATCCAGAAAGACTGTGACTTTCCACAGAGACTCCTTAGCAGCAAGGGCAAGGCAGTGGAAGGGAGAACATCTTCCTAAGAGAAGCAAAAGCAAATGAACTGTCATTGAGGAAATCATGAAGCTAGCTAGGAAGTAGAAGAAATGAACCCAGTATACTGTATATTAAACATAATGTTTGCCCATGAAATCTTTTCATCAACATAGGCAAAGCATCAGATAGAGGTTGAAGAACGAGCCTTAATGATATTTACAGCACACATTTTCAAGAATAGTGAAAATTAAAGGTTAAAATTAATAGATGAGCTGATAGATAAAATGGATATGCTAATGGAAGACAAGCAAAAGATGTAAAATTAATATCCGACAAGGCAGAATTTAAGATTAAAAGCAATAAACAGGATAAAAGTGGACACTGGGTAATAAAAAGTCAAGCTTAGGGAAGAGATATGAGCCACAAATATATACATATCAAGTGAAATATAGATGAAAGGAAACTCAAAAATCACAAGCTAGAAATAAAAGATTTTATAAAAAGACAGCAATACTATGACTCTCAAAATTGGGCAGATGCAATTATGTGACTGATAGTTGTAAATTAGTCACAGAGTTTAGTTGTTTCTCACCCTAAGAAAAGATAAGATCCAAGCCTCAAGCCTCAAGCATAATAAATGAAAGAAAATGTGGTTTGCCTTCATTTATATTTTCCATTATTTTAGCAGGAATATTAACCTCAATATATTTTGGGTCAGCTCTGCCACTGACTAGAAGTGTCACCCCAGAAGGCCAGACTTTGCTTTGAACCTTAATTTTTTCACCTATAAAGAGAAGACTAATGATTGCTTGGTCGGTGTCAACTCACAGTGGATATTATTTCTACTGAGCTGAGACTGTGTCTAACACAAGCACACACATACAAGCACAAATAAGCGTGCGCGCGCGCGCACACCCACCCACCCACCCACACACACACATTTCTTCCTGCTGTTCTGTATCTGCTCAAATGAAGCAGAGTCCCCATATTTCACTCATTTCCCTTGCTGCCATGAATAATGGTAGCTGTGTGTCCCCAAAGACAATCGATCATGAGAACATCAAGAGTGCAAGAAAGAACAAATACCAAATTTTTACTCTGCTATGCACCAACGTTACCATCCAGTTTCTGTGACTATTAAGCACATAGCAGCTGAAGTGACTGCTGACAGTGGAGCTGGGGAAACTGTTATGACCCTCTTAGGAAGATTAAACAAGTGAGAGGTGAATCACCCCAGACATGAAATGCAACACACACCAGACATGATATGTAACTCAAAGATCTACAATAAAAACCAATCATTCTCATTTTTAAAAAATGCAAAATCAAATGTAGAAAATATTTGTTTCAGAAATAATCTCGCTTGCTATGTAGAGGTTTTGCCTATAGCTAAGAAAGTCTTGAACAAAGAGAAAGCAATTAAACCCTAAAAATCTCCCCATTACAAGTGCATATATACCATGTTTCTGTCACTGGTTCATGGTTATGAAGCATAGCAGAAGCACTGTGCAGTGCAGTCTCATTCTTCAAAGAAGGAAACCCAGAGAAGAGTGCTGGAAAGTTGTTTACTCGCTTTTGACTTTGCCTTTAGTTTGTAGGGGAAATATTCCCCCCGTTGAGAGAAAACTTGCAAAAGCTCCTGTGTTTTGATGTATGGTATCTGAACTCCAAAGAGAATGTAATCTTTGTGGAAAGCGATCTAACAGAAGTCCTCCTGGAATTTGAGCAAGCCTAGAAAAAGATAACCACCGCGGGAGGGTGCTTCTTTAGAAATGAAATGTTTCTGAGAACAAACAGGAAAACGTTCAGTGCTGGCTTATTCAGGTTCTATGTTGGTAGCTGACTACTAATTTCTGTGTTCCTAACAATCTCAAGATGATCAAAATGCCTCCCCATTCAAATATGTAGAGACAAAATTAAGTGTTTAACTCTGAATCCTGAAACCAAATTATATTTTTGACCTGTTTGAGTGTATGAAATGTAACACAAAATGGATTTCTAATATTAAAATTTAAAAAAGGGCACACACAATCCTTTAAATGTTTATAGTGGAAAAAAAATCTAAGTTTAGTATAGAAATACAGACACTTAATATTAACATTGATAAGTTCAGTTATTACATTGTCAATGGAAAGTAACATTTAGGTAGGACATCCTATTGCAAATTTCTTCTGATAATATTTACTAAATTTAATGATATTAATTGCATAGATATCTATAGTAAAATGTTTAGGTATAATGAGCTCTTTTCATTGAAAACCATGCTTATTTAAACGTTCATTAATTAACATTAAATGCTTGATTGAATAATTTTACACAACTTCTATTATCCCAATTAAAAATAGCATTGTACAAGGAAATACTTTTCCATAAAAAAGTTTTGATATAAAAAAGCATCAGTAGAATAGTCCATAAACCCCAAGTCTTAGACATCTTAATGTCTATCAACCGCTGGGTTAAAAGACATTATTCATGACTGCTTTATAGTGAAATATATATTCAGTGGAAAAATAAGGAACTATTGACACAAGTACAGTGAAGGAACCAGATAAGACACATCACATACTTCATGATTTCAATTTGTAGGAAACTACTGGAACATGTAAATCTTCTAGGAAAGGGGTAATAGGAAATACAATGAAGGTTAAACTGCAGGAGATATTTAGGAACTTTAATGGAATGATAAAATGTTCAAAAACTAATTTTAGTGGTATGTGTCCAATTTGTAAATTCACTTAAAAATCATTGGTTATGCATACAATGTTACATGAAAAATAAGCTTCAGTAACATTAAAAAATGTTCCATTTAATTGAAATACTCCAGCTCCAAAGAACAATTTTTATAAAACAAAACACCCACAAACAAATGGAGGATTAGAAAACAGGTGGATCTGAAAAATCAAATATCTATCAAATATATTAATAATGGAAAGTACAAATAAAATTACTTGCAGGGGATTCTCTCTCAAGCCTCTCGAGACCTTGTTGGGAAAGGGAAAGATTCCAGTCAAAAGGAAACTTTGAGGAGTTTTATTCCTCCTCCGAGGATAGAGTGTTTTCATTATCCCATGCAAGATACAGAGTTGAGAAGGAATCATGCAATTCCTCTCTTGGCCAGAGGAGGGACCGCTGTACTCTGTGGAGTCTTAACACCCTGAGACGCTAGAGCTGTCCTGGGAACTCGTTCTGAGTGAAGGCTGAGTGGGTGCTGTATTGGAAACAGCCAGACAAACCTGGCCTGTAGAAGCTTCCATGCAGACACTGGCCAGGTCTTTTCACAACCAATCTGCTGTTTCAGTTCACTGGTCAAAGACATTCCGGCATAAATAGCAGCAATTGAAAGCATATTGCACTTTCTCATATTAGATATCGCACAGGTGCCTTATTTCAGGAGGAAATTCAAGGTCAGCTGCCTGATCAGCTTTCAATCTACAGCAACTAAGCTAAAGTGGCACCAAAGGAATCCTCTTGTAAAACAAAAACATCATCTCAAGTGGTTCATGTATGAGAGTGTCTGGACCCCAGGAAGAATGTTGTCTTAATTAACTGAGAGATATTGTAAGAAGTCATGATAACAATAAAAAGCTTTTAGTAAATGTACTGCTTGGATCACTATTTCTTTTTCTAAGCTCTCTAACATTACTTTTGGGTTTAATGATTCTCTTATTTTGTATTTTTATTTTTGCCAGTGTTACTGGGGTTGGGGGAGGCTGCTCGTTCATTTCCGGCCTCTTAGGCCTGAAATAATAACTCAGAAACTATATCACTTGCAATACCATTTCGCCAATAGCTTAAGCGTATTTCCAGCTAGCTCTTACATCTAAAATTAACCCATTTCCATTATTTTATATTTTACCATGAGGGTTGTGGCCTACCGGCAAGGTTTCAGCTGGCAGCTCATGTTTTTCCACTCTGGTGGCTATGTGGCATCTCTCAGCACCACCTTTTTTCTCTTAGCATTCAGTTTACTTTTTAAATGAGCTGCACACACAATACCTTAAACAATAGCAGAAATACACATGTAACAAAACTGAACTTAAATTTGTGATAATCTCTATATCAGACCCCCTTTAAAGTAAACAAACATTTATAAACAATCATTTAGGAAATTTGGGCATAGTTCTCCCCAAACTGCTTCCTGCTTTTTCTTGGGAAAATAATTTTAGGGGTGTTCATGGCAACCTTTTGTAGGGGTGTCTTGGTCCATCAAAGCACATTAGTATAGAAGAAATCCACAGGTTCTCATGTTCTATGGAAACAAAAGAAGAATCCCTTTCTAAAGCAACAAATCCTTTGACCCAAATTTTGAAGTCAAGATACCATTAAAATATATGTTAGGTTAGCTTAGCAGTCCCCAGAATGAAATGTCTCTCTGCAGCTAAAAATATTCAAAGAAAAACACAATAGTAAACATAATTCTGACTCTATGTGTACTTTCCCTCTTTATGTGGCTTTTTTTGCTTCATTCCTTTTACTTTTTCTACAAGTTTACTCTGTTTCTTCAAAGACTTTGTTTTATTTTTTAAAAAACCATTTACTTCTTTTTATAACTATATTCTTTTTCTTCTCTCCTAAGCCTACATATGTTTATCCAACACCGTGACCCATTTAGAGGTCTTTTTTATCTGAACCTGTCTTTATTGTGTAGTTGTAATTATTTTCTGACCAGAAGCACCTTATTTTATGCTAAGCAGGTGTGGCTTGGGCCAGCATGGCCCTGCCTGTTTGCTCCACCCAGTCCAACATGGAGGAAGTGTGTTTTCTGCCTCTGAGACTGCCCAGTGGGAACTATCTTCACCACCTCAACTCTGGGAAGCACCGTGCAGCATATAAACCCCTTTTATCTGAGTAAAAGCTAAATCTGCCATGCAGCACACTGCATGGCATGGGAATATATCTGTGTATGGAATCAGGAATCTGCCATGCTCTTGTGCTTGTGTGCACCTAGTAGACCTGATTCTGCTGCCTGCCCAGGTACAAAGCCATTGGCATGGTCTCAGCTAGTTTCCTATTGACCACAAGTCGGCACATAAGCATCAGGAACCAAAGTGGGTGGTGGGCATCAGCCCCAAACGTTTCAGACCATGTTGATGAGCTAGTTTTGTTGGGAGGGGATTTTACCATAAGGGCTATGGCCTACTGGCAAGGTTCCAACTGGCAGCTTGTGTCTTTCCCCTCTGGTGGCTATGTGGCATCTCTTGACTTCACATTTTTTCTCCCGGCATTCAGTTTAGTTTTCTCCACCTAGCTCTACTTTGCCTTATCACAGGTATTTTCTTTTTATATTAACCAATAAAAGCAACACATATACAGAAGGACCTCCCTCGCCATACTGGAAAAAGAATAGTAATGCAAAGTTTATCAATAAATTCTAAATAAGTTGATCTTCATTTGGAGGTACACTTTTTGGTCAGGATCAAATCATTGAGCTCCCCTTTCAATAATGACTATGCATGTGAGTATTCTGTGTTTCTGTATAGGTTTTATAATTTTATGCATATGAATGCCATACCTACAGAGACCAGGAGAGAGTATTAGATCTGCCATTCTGGAGATAAAGGTATTTGTGTTCTGCATGATGTGAGTGCTCAGAACTGAACACAGATGTTCTGTACTATTGTAAATGTTGCTTACCATTGAACTGTCTATGCGGGACCCTGAGCTCCCTTTCACGTTTCTTTCTTTTTGTAGGTAAATCTTTCTTTGGCCAACAATGTCTCTACAAGGCAAAACGAACCACTGTCACACAGCTTACTTTCAGGAAAACACTGGGATTGTTACATCTTTGAAATGCAATATATTTAAACTTCAGCAACATGTGGTAAATCTCTTGAACAAGGGAATATATAGGTCTGACATTCTAGCCAAGTGTTTATAAATTTGGGTACTTTAAATTTATATGCATTCAACTTTATTGATTTTTAAAACTAAATTTATGGGTTTGGCATCTGAGATTTGTGAAAGTTGATAATAATTGTAATTTTTAATACATTTTCTCTTGAATTCCCATAATTGTTTTGTTTTGTTGTTCATGATTGAATCCAGGTTCTCACTAGAAACTAATAACTAAGTTGTACACTGAACTGTAAGCCAAGTCTTCCTTAATTGATATTTTTAAGAACATTTCAATGCACACAGAAATGTACTTTAACAAAAATAAATTTTACTTTTTTACAAGGCCCGTTTATTTCTGATATCAAGACAAGAAAATAAAATTACAGGTTAATCTCATTTTGAGTAGAGGTGAAAACAATTTGATAAAATATTAAATAGTTCAATTTAATGTCACATTAAAAGCATACTGTCTTTTTTGTCTGTTTTTTAAAATTAATTGTACATTTTTCTCTCATACAATTTAGCCCAACCACAGTTTTTACTAATTGAATGTTAAAATAAATTAATTATATATAATGGAATTTATGGTGATATTTTTACTTTTGCGAATACAAGTAAAAATATACTCTGTCTAAAAAAATTATTCTAAAATTTGAATAGCTTGGAATTAGCTAAAACCATGATCATATTAACACTATGCAATATGTTATATAATTATATGGTTTTTGTCCATTTCTAATATATAATTAAATATTTAAACTAAATCTACAGAAAAATAAATTAACTTTAGTATTTGATATTTTAATTGATATTTTCTGGATCTTGTCCAAGGAGCTTATCATAAACATTATATGTTAGCATGAATATTGCTTTCTGATTTTGTTACTCAAAAATATTATAATAATGCTAATAAAAGTGAGGAGGTTAATTTAACTCTGAAATCATTATTAAAATTGAAAATATAAACTTCAGGTAGATGTTTCAGTGATTATAAGCACTGGTTTCTCCTTATATAGGTGCAGGGTTCAGTTCCCAGCACCAACATGGTGGCTCACAACCACCTGTTTCTCCAGTTCCAAAGGGTCCATCTCCCTCCTCTGCATCTCTCAGAAACACATGTTGTACATCTATATACATGCACACACTCACATGTACACATAAGACAAAAGTAATAAACCTTAAAAATAGATATTTCAATAGAAAAAATAAATTTGCTCATCATTTAATTTAAAACATGTTTCTGACGGTTTTTAAATTTTAATTTTTAAACCTTATTTTCACACACAGATATCATACATACTGACTACTCTCACCCTAACCTCCTCCTGCCCAATCATTGTACAGATGAACTGTAAAACAAACAAACATAAAGGCCATAAATGGAAAAAAAACATATTAAAAAAGATACTGGATCCACAAAAGTAAAGCTGAGTAAATATTCATGAGATCTTTGAGAATTAACCACACTGAAAAAGGTAAAGATGTGGAGTTAATATGATACACTGAAAGAGCTAGACAGTAGTTTAACAATGTACACAGCTGTAGAAGACATAGAATGGTGGTGCTCACATCAGTAAGAAGCTTCTTTATGCCTACACATGCATATATATTGACATGCATACACTCATGCAACTCCCCACTCACATATGTACATGCAAATACACGTGAAAATGGAAAATACTAGCCAATATTAGTATAGATCATAAATTTAGACCAAAGAAAGATTTGCCTCAAAACCAGATATAGTCACAATAATAAACTAAGACAGAATTCATCTAAATAAGTTTAAAAAATAACTATCTGTGTTTGCTAGATTTATGTCAACTTGACACAAATTAAAGGCATCTCATCTGAGAAGCGATAACCTCAGTTAAGAAAATGTCACCATAGAAGCTTCAGAGATGGATCAGTGTTCAGAGCACTGGCTGCTCTTCCAGAGAAAATGGGTTCGATTCCTGGTACCCACATGGCAGTTCACATCTCTCTGTAACTACAATTCCAGGGCATCTGACACCCTACTGAGAAATCCTGCATGTCAAACACTAATTTACACAAAATAAAAATAAATTTAATAAATTAAAAATTAAGAATAAATAAAAGAAAAAGGCAAGTTAAAAGAAAAAGTTGTCTATAAGATTCCACTCTAGACAAGCTGTAGAGCATTTTCTTAATTAGGATTGATATGGGAGGGCCTTGCACATTGAAGATGGTGCCATCCCTGGCCAGATGGTACTAACTTCTATAAAAACAACGACTGAGCAAGCCAAGAGGAGCAATGAAGTAACAACACACATATACCCACATTTCATTGACCTCTGCATCAGTTCTCACATCCTGGTTCTTACCCTGCTTGAGTTCTTGTCCTGACTTCTTTCCATGATGAACTGTGGTGTGGAACTATAAGCCAAATATACTCTTTCCTCTACAAGTCACTTTTAGTAACGCAGTTTCATCACAACAATAATAATTATTTCTAAGACAGAACCTGACCTATTTTTAAAATATACTTCACCAAATATGGCTCAAGTTGATTTTTCTATTCATCCTTGGTCTGTCTTTTTCTCTTTCAAGAATGAGAGAAAAATAGTAGAAAAACATATCTTTGACATTTAAAATAAGGAAAGCAAGGTCTATGTGTATTTACCTATTGTCTCTAAATATACTTCATTAGAAATAAAAAGTACCACCAAGCCAAAGGAGAAATAAAAATAGCTTTGAAATGACACCCATAATTAGATTCAAAGGAAAAATTTATTAGTATCTACCTAAATTTAATATTGAGCTCCCTTCTAATGTGCAGAAATAATTTGTATTTTTATAACTCATGAATAAATTACTTTCCTCCTTAGAGGAATCACTTAGTTCATCAATTAATATCTAACATTTCATCTATTATTTTCCTAAAACAGGGGAAAATTGAGTAGTGTTAATTAGCAACTACTTCACTTTCATTTATTAAAATAAAACACAACTTACATGCAGTAATTTGTGTTTGTAAAATCACATACCTGCGTTATAAAACTTTTAAAGTTCAAAAATGTATTCTATATAAACCCCACACCTATGATTATTAATACATTTAATCATAGCTATAGTTTTAAGAGCATTTCTCCTTTGAGATTGCAGTTATTAGATCCATTTCATAAATAGTAAACAAACTCTGTAGAAAGAATAACAAGGCAGCTGCAACAGAGATTACGAGCAAGGACTGACTGCCTAACATTAATGGATACCAGTATTAAGAAACTGGATTATTCAAAAAGGAACTGGTGTTTATGCAGTCAGATGGCAAGGAAATTGAGCAGGAAGCTAAGACAAACTGACAGGAAATTTTAGAGGAAAGCACAGAGAAGAAACTGTTTGCAGATTTGATGGTGATAACTCACCTGTATGATTCAGTGAAAAAGCATATTTTCCCTTAACTAGAATGGTACAGTTTCCCCTTGTCCTCCAACCAATGAAGAAAGTAAGTTGTAACCATCAGAATATTAGTATTGTTGCTAATTGTATTTGAGGTATTTGGGGATCTTTACTTGAGGGGTATTTATTTATTATATATCTGATACATACCCTTGCTATGCAGCCCAAGCTGGCTTTGAACTTTCAATATTCCTACCACGCCCAGTAGATAACCAGTGAGCAAAGTTAATACTTTTTAAAACTGCCTGGTACCTGCATTTTAAATACTCTGTTTTCTGTCATAATATCCTCCCAATCATTACTGAGTTTACATTTCAAATTGTTGACTGAAGGCCAACTGAAGATCTTCAGTTCTCTCTTCTATACTCCAAATCCAGCCCTCTTTTGCATTCACTGCTAGGTAAGAAACTACCTTCTACAGCCTTGACTTCTTCCTTCCCCCTCACCGGTAGAACACATAGATCTTCCTCTTCAATGTTGCCAGTCTCATCACTTTATCCCTGTCCCGCACGCCTGTAGGCACTCTTTGCACTCCTAGAGGCCACTCTGTCCATGGAAGAGGATAGAGTGACTGTGGACAAGTGTGTGAATGTGAGTCTGTTTCTTCTGTCTTCTCTTTGGATTTTAACTTATGTTTGTTCTGTTTCTTTTGTCCAATTCTGGCAAGTTAGTTTTTGCTTTATATTATTACATTTTATCTTAGTATACTTTTTTTACTTTTAATATTGTACCATAGACTTCTGTTTTCTGAAATGAAATGTGGGTGGATTGGGATCAGATAGGAAGTGGGGAGGAGATGGAAGAAATAGAGGAAAAGGAGGCCATAATCATGATTATTTTCAATAACAGGAAAAAAACAATCTCTAGGCTTCAAGACATTTTATTTATCCTCATTTCCTTTTTTCTTTGACATCATTCCTATTTTTTTGTCTAGATTACCACTCTAGCCTTTTAACTAGACCCACAGTCTCCAAAATAGCTCCTTAGATCCCATTTTAATATTTATAGCAGAATGCTCCAAGTTCTAACAAATTCATACCCTTATAATTTTTCGGGCTTTAAATGTCTAGACTTTACTTTTTCCAAGTATTATTGGTAATTCATCTTTGAAAATTAGAAACTGATTGGTTGTGCCAACTTGGATCCCCTTCCCTACTGGCAAAAGATGAATAAACATTGAACATCTTAGTAAGCTAAAATATCTCACTGATTTCTGGAAAATAAACTTGACTGAAGCATTTTAAATACTTAGATTTGTGCCATTGATAGTGTCAGCATGCATTGTTTAAAATATTTTCTTCATATCATTAAACAATTTAAAAGCTTGCTAACAGAAATAAAAACTGATTATTCAGTAGTATGAGTTGTTTGTACAACTGGCCACACATGGTGCCATTTCCAGTAACAGCAGGGAAGAACACAAATAAATAAATGAATTTGATTAGACTAAAGTAAATTATATATGTTCAATTAAAAAGCAAAGTGATTCCATAAAGATAAACTTTCTTGTCAATAAGAAGTAAAATTAATGATTGGGGAAACTAGTGATGCAAAAGGAATAGCTTTAGAACAGGCTCAGGATTCCGAGTTAATTAAGGGGTTGACACTGACCAGATGGCTGATGAAGGAAGAATTGCAAACCAATGGTTTCAGTGAGGTTATCTGAGTCTCACTGAATGTGTACATATACGAGGACAGTGCATATATTCCTTTGGGATGCTGCATGAGCAACTTGACCAACATACTTGTAAGTATTCTGCTGAGAAGCTATGATTTTGATCTCTGATTATCAAGTTTCCTTCCACAAGAAATCCTTAAGAATGGAGGCATGCTTCTCTGTCTCTATCATTCTGTACATTTTTGTTTGTTTTTTGCCATTTACATATAATCCCAAGATTCTACCCATTTCTTTGAACTTCCTATATACTATTTGAAAATATTCTATTTGACTTCCTATATTATGTTTCAAGTGTAAAGGCATAAATATATGTAATCATATAAACATTGAATATAACCAATAAAAACAGCTTACTATTTTAAGAAGTTTGATTACAAAGGTATTTTGTTAGAAGTACACTCATAAAAAGCAGTTCTGTAGAAGGGAATCTGTGGATCCATCATGTATATTTTTGTGCTGTTTTGTTTTTGGTTTTATTGTTGTTTGTTTGTCTTTAGTTCTTTAAATGATTTTATGAAAACTAATACTGGTTTTCAACCTTAATATGAATTCAACTATGATGTAAGCTGTGGGGCACCCTTGTTTAGGATTTTCATGCTATGTTATTTGAAGTAGGAAAGCATCCTCTGAATGTAGGCGATAGTCTCTGGGTGGATAATAGCAGGACCTTGAAAGGAAAATTATTTGTCTTTCTGTCTCACTGGTGTCTTGATATTCTGTTGCTGCTGTCGCTTCTGCTGTTGCTGCTGCCAGCTTTGTTGCTGCCTTTGCTACTGTTGCTGCTGCTGCTGCTAAGTTTGTCTGCTAATATCAGAATCTAGCTTTTCCAGCTTTCATTGTGCACTGAAGATTAGTGGTTGTCCAGGAATTCTCTAGCCCTTATCTAGCTGGTCATGTCTGCTGAGGCATCAGAATCAAAGACTAATTATCTACAAGGTCTCAACACCACCAACCCCACACTGAAAATTATCCATTGCCAGATTACCAAGACTGTATTGTGTAAGCCATTCATATAAGTATCCCTGATTATTTTCCTATATAAAACCCAGCTAATAAAATATTCCATTCCTAACCATTGGGCCAAGCTTCCAGAAGAGAGGGAGAAGCAGTAATATTAGCAGAGGGGTCAAGACCATGATGGGGAAACCCACAGAAACAGCTGTCCCGAACTGCTGGGACCTCACTGACTCTGGACTGATAGCTGGGGAACCTGCATAAGACAAAACTAGACTCTCTGAATGTGGATAACAATTGTGTGGCTTGGGGAGTTTGTGGTGCCACTGCCAATGATACCAGATTTATCCTTATTGCATGAACTGGAGCCTCTTCCCTATGAAGGGTAACCTTGTTCAGCCCAAATATTGGGGAGAGCCTTGGTCCTGTCTCAGTGTAATGTGACAGACTTTGTTGACTCCTCATGGGAGGTCTTACTCTCTCTGACGAGAGAATAGGACGTAGAGTTGGGGAAGGAAGGGAGAGTGAGAGGGAAATGAGATGGCTACGTAAAACAAATAGATTAATTAAAAAACTTATTTTCCCTGCATCCCCATCCTGTTTATTCTTCCATTTATCTCCCATTTATTAAGATACAGATGGATTTGCATACATACAGGAAAAACAAACCTTAGAAATTATAAATGCAGGTCCTAACTTGGGCTGTGTGTCTATCTCTGTATCTCATGTTATCTTCTTAATTCTGTCTTGTAAAGGATACCACAGTATTCAAGCATTTACGTTGATTCACATATTGTTCAAATCTCCTGAGTATATTAGCTCAGTGTAGATCATTTATGAAATGTTTGGATAGTATAGTGCTTTTCCTGTGATGACAGGGTGGTGGCACATGCCTTTAATTCCAGCAGTCATGAGGCAGGGGCAGGCAGATCTCTGTGAGTTTAAGGCCAGGCTGGTTTACTGAGTGAGTTCCAGGACAGCCAGAACTGAAACACAGAGAAACATTATGTCAATAAAAATTTATTGACATTAAAACCATGCAACTATCTACCATAAATCATTGTCCCAGTGAGTTTCTGGATCTACTAAAAACTATCCAAAATTCTATGTAGAGTAGGTAGTTGAAATTTGCAAATGGGTCATTGGGAGAGTTTATATACAGAGTCATGACTTCCATGTTGGATGATACTTAAAAAAAAACAATGCACATGAACTAAGCTAAAAATTTCAAATCTTGTCTATGCAAGACAGTCCAGGTGGTCTTGTTTGGTAAATGCCCATCGGATGCTGCGGAATGACTTCAGAATCAAGATTGGTATAATCAACATAAAGATTATTTATACTCAAAATAAGACAGAAAAGCAAACAAATGAATACAACAGAAGGATGAGCAGGATAAGGAGAGGAAATTACATGAAGAAAGGTAGTAAATAGGAAAGGTTGGAGCTGGTAGAAAGGAGAAATGAACAAGGAAATAAAGGAGGGAAAGACAGAGACAGATGACTGACATGGGACAGAGAAGTCTTGATAGAGAGATGTGTTTGGAGATCATCAGAAACTTTACTAACAGCTGATAAGGTGGTAGACTACCAAGAGGAGTACTGAAATTACGAACAATGAATTAAATACAGAGTCTACCATTTTCTTTTAAACCATTAGAGCTACTAGTTAGAATATATTGCTAAAAATTTTAGTTTTAGTGTTTTCTTTTTTAAAAATTAGACCTTTTTTAATATTGTGATATAAATTTGCATTATATACATGTATTGCAAGTATATAATGTTAGAAACTAGATTATAATCATGAAAATAATATGAATAACCCTGTGTGTAATCAAAAAAATCTTTTAATTTTCTGTGCTAAAATGGGTATAAATCTCTTGCATAACAGAGAAAATAATTCTCTTATTATACTGCTGAGATAAACTAATTTACATTCACTTTCATTGGATAAAAACTGCTTGATACTTAATATTTCCATTACCTAAATACTAAATACCAGGATTTTCTTTATAAGACTATCCCACTGCTATTACTGACTCTTAAGCTGAAATAATGCAGATTAGAAAACCTGGTAAATTCTCAATTTCTCACAACATATAAAATAATTACTGATAAGTCCATATTTTCTCTGGGATAAGGTCTCTATTAGCAAATAACTTCTATCAGATACCAATAAAACTTCATCAAATTAACCTTAGGGACAGATTTGCTGCAATATGCAAAGTCTAATCATATGTGTGTGTGTGTGTGTGTGTGTGTGTGTGTGTGTGTGTGTGTTTATGTGTATGTGTGTATGCTTATGTTTCATATTACATAAAGACTCAAAGAGTAAGTCCGGGGAAATGGGTCGCGATGAATACTTGCTAATGAAGCATGAGTACCTGAGTTTGAATCTCTATCAATCACATAAAAGCATACCAAGAAAAAAAATGGCCCTGTAAATCACCATAAACAAAGCGCTTAAAAACTGGCAGAGAATGAAGCTCCATGCATAGGGCCAACGTGGGTCCTCACCAGGTCGTCTGAGTATATATTATGGCTTCCAGTTTAATGTTTTGTGTGATTCCTGAGTGTGTGAAAAGTGGGTGTCTGGCTATTGGGCTCTTCTGTTTCTCTGTCCTGTAAAACTTTGAAGTGATAGTTTTTAATATTATTATATGTTATTTTGTTAATTTTTAATACTAAAAAATGAATGAAAACCCAGCCACTGCAATAAGGCATGACATATGAACTATCATTTATGCCTACTAGGAAAGGAAAAAACTCGATATTTCCAATGGAGTGACAATGAATATATCAACCACTCCAGGGTAGGCCATGGTTCAAGAGGATTTAACCAAATTATAATATACTCCACATTTTGTGTATGTGCTTTTGTTTGGTTAGGTGGTATTTTTTTTTTCCTTCGTGGGTGTTGTTTTACTTATTTTTTCTTGGTTTCAGCAGTTTTTGTTGTTATATTGTGTTTTAAAAAATAATTTAAAGTTATATGGATAAAAGGGGGATGATCTAGAAGGACTTCAAGGAGGGGAAGAATATTATCCATATATATTGCTTCAAATAATAAAAATATGATAAAATATCAAAACAAATTTTAGAAAAGCTAGACATGGCCATATGCCTATAACACCTTAACTGGGGTCAGGAGATGGAAACAGGCAGAGTATTGGAGCTCACTAGTCACCCAGCTTACCTAGAAAGATGAGCTCTGCAGTTCAGTGACAGCCCTTTAAGGAATGAGTTGTGAGTTGAAGAATGTTAGAGCAGGACACCTGATGTCCTCTTTGCACCTCTGATTAAGTCTTTTTCACAACACCACAAATGTGTGCCTAATGTGCACATGCACACATGCACACACACACACTCACATTTACCTTTCCAACTTATAGGGTATGCATCTCTTTTTTGCATACCCTTTACATATGACATTCTTCCCTTACTGTCTTTGGAATGGGGATCCTTGGTACTTCCTTCCCAACCCTCTATTTCTTTTTTATTTTATTCCCTTGAATACATCTAATGTGGTATTCACCTATGTATGCTGTGAATATCATTGATGAATAAAGAAACTGGCTTGGCCTGTTGATAGGGCAAAACTTAGATAGACAAGGAAAACTAAATTGAATGCTGGGAGAAAGGAGGCAGGGTCAGAGAGAAGCCATGTAGCTGTGCTGGAGCTAGAAGGAACTTTAGCTGGTAAGCCACAGCCACGAGAAGATACACAGATTTCTAGAAATGGGTTAAATTAAGATATATGAGCCAATAAGAAGCTAGAGCCAATCGACCAAGCAGTGATTTAATTAATACAGTTTCTGTGTGATTATTTTGGGGCTAAGCAGCTGGGAACTAACAAGCAGCCTCCTCCAATGTACATCAGTATAAATTTGAAATGAAGGATTGCAAGATGATTAGTGACAGTGTGACTTATCCATGCTCACTGTTCATTCCCCTCGACTCACTACTTAACAATAGAATTGTTCAATCTCCTGACTCATCTGCTGAAATGGCTTATTATGTTTCCACCCTTACCTTAGAATTTACTCTTTTATTTTTACTTTCCTTTGTAATGAATCATTGTTTTTCAGCCCTCTAAACATCATAACACCCACATTTTATATAAAAACAACTATTAGCATCTTGTGTAGGCTAAGTTTCTGAACTTTCCTTTGGTTCAAAAATCAACCTCTCCATTCTCACTACCACAGATGCAAAGAAAATAGCAAAGTGTTACTAACCTTTCCCCACTACCTCCAGATCTCCAGCAGTTGATTCCATTTGCCAGTTACCTTTCTACCATACTTCACAACTATTTCAGGAAAGGATAATGCTGCCTCTATCAACAAAATGAATCGTGTATCTGATCTGACCATACATCTCTAAAATAATTTTAATCCATGGCATATCTTCTTGCATTGTTCCCTTATTATCCCTATATTCAGTCAATCATTTTAAAAATGCTTCTCACGTATGCAAACCATTTAAAAACTTTTCACATATATAACCACCAAATTTCTTGATAATTCTCCATGAAAATCTAATGATTCCACCCATTCTTTGTGTGCCTTAGATCTTACTATACTTTCTTATTCTCAGTTCCTCAATGCATTCTCTGCTGCATCTTCATTTTATCAATATACATTTTCTGTAGGCAAGCATAAACCAGGCCCGCACCTAGATCTAAATGTCCATCAGTTCTTTTGCATTGTCAGCAAATGTATCACTACATTTTCCTTTCTACAGGCACTAGCATCTAAGTAATATGTGTAACATCTCAGCCATAAATTAAAGAGTATCCTCTTTTCATCTCCTGCATTTTACTTTAATATTCCATTTGTTTATAAATCTTTGGTAATAATAAAGCAGGGTAGAAAGATTCATAAAATTTGAGACTGTAGGAAGAGAAAGGAACCCCTCACTCTGGAATCTGATTAAAGCCTCTTACCCATAGAGAAGCAAGAAATCCAGAGCTTTTAACAACATTTGATGTGAAGGTTTCTAACATAAAGGTATTCTCTTTATACATAGACAAAAATACTGAAAACTTCTGTGTTCAGGTAGGGCATCATTACATTTCCTAAACATTTTCCAAGAATCGCAAACATAATTATTAACTTTCAGTACCATCAGTCCTTGCATTACTGTGATCTGTTTATCAATTGTCATCGTATTTGATGACACTCAGGGTTTTGGAAAGCAAGCACTTGTCCTCTCAAGCATGTTTGCCTTTCTGAGTAACTGTCTTTCTTGTAACCATCCTTTGTAATTTAATAAAACCCAGCCCGAAATTAGACTACGTAGTATTCGAATACTTTCCTGAAAAAAATCTAGGATCTGCTTTAGCTCAAAGTTTCTAAAAGACTTGAAAGATGTCTCAGTATGTAACATGCTTGCTGCACAAAGTATAAACACCCGATTTAAGATCAACAGAAACCTTGAAAGCCTCAAAATGTGAAATGTGTCTGTCACCCTGCCATTCCCTTAGCAAATGGAAATAGAAACAGTAGAATTCTCGGAAGATTGTGGTTCAGCTACTCTGGTGTAATAGTAATCATCTTGTCTCAAATGATGATAAAGATGGACATCATAGAATTCCCTCTGGACCTTTGCATTGCCCAGTGACATGTACAAACTTGACACATTTGCATGTATGAGAGAGAGAGAGAGAGAGAGAGAGAGAGAGAGAGAGATAGATAGAGAGAGAGACTTAATAAGCGTGTCAGGTAACCATCAAAAATATAGAAGTCATAGAAATATCTCCTGCTGCTTTGGACTATATGATGATATAAGCTATTTAAAATCAAGGTGGTACTCATTTTAAATTACCGAAACCATTCTGGACACATGACAAAGTATCCCATAATTGATAGAGAAATCAACTATGCAGTCAAATTCTAAGCAATATCTGGTACTCTCTGGATTAGTAAAATGATTCTCTACTCTTATGTGAGGTTGAAAGATTCTATGGCTAAAATCACACAGTCAATCAGAAATAGAAAGTGACAGTATGAATGCCAGTCTTCTGGAGGTGACTTGCTTCTGAAATGTCTCTCGCTGATACACTATTTCTTGATAGCTGCATCCTTGTGAATAGCCCTCACACAACACATTAATATTGGTTTGAGGTACCAATAAAATATGGCAGAAGTGAAAGAGTATGATTTATGAGGATAATTTATAGTAGACATTGTGGTTTCTGTCTTCTTTTGTTTGATGATCACTCATTCTTCAGCATTCATGTGCTGTATCGTGACCACAGTAAGTTTCACGAAGAGACTCACATGGCAGTGACTGATGATCCCACCAACAGACACATGAGTGGAACATTTTGAAAGCAGAATCTCTAGTCACTATGAATAGAGTACATGTCAAAAGCCCTATGAAGTCCCTTATAAATGACATTTCACTGAAATCACTCAGCTGGTCTAGGAATGAATTTCTGACCCAGAAAATCTACAAGGAAGCTCACCATTTATTAATTTGTTTATTCATTCAAGGGGTTAAATTGTTCAGTAAGAATTAATTTCTTTAAACGAATGTGTTGCATGCTGGCTTTATGGTCCTCTGATGGCCTTCAAAGATAAATCTTCACCATGTGTCAGATTAATGATTTCTGCTATTGCCAAAAATGGTAGATACTCGCTTTTCAACAACTAGTACTATATAAGGCTGCAAGAACTTCAGCAACTTCAGACATCCTGGTTTTCCAGAAAGAAGAAGGCCAGGTTTATTCCCGGCACGAAAGTGGGGGACAAACCACATCACAATCTAAGCATTTACCTGTGGAAACAGGCGGTGAGCTTCTGACTAATTCATTGGTGTTATTTTGCTTTCAATTTGACATTTGCTTTTCCATTGTTCCTGCCAGGTTTTCAGTCCATAGACAGAATTCCAGAAATTCTCTAGATATAACTGTTAGCACAACTGTGGCTGCAGTAAAAATTTAGTGGTTTAAAACATGCAGATTTTATTTCTTATCAACTCAATGACCTCACAGGAGGTGTCAGGCAGGGGCAGTATATGTTTCAGACTGTTTTCTACCTTAGGTCTACACTACACTTGAGGAGCCATCAACACCTGCTGATGGAGCAAATACAAAGATGAATAGAGAAATCACATCACTTTGAAAAGGTTTTAAATTGACACACATAACTCATACTGGCATTTCTTAATGAGACCCAGATCCCTGACTCACGTGGATTCATGAATGAAAATAGATATAGCTCATAAATCAGAGCACTTCATCAGCAAAAACTGTTCCCAGTAGAATATGATTACAAAATATTTTCAATGTTTGTCCATCTCTATTACACTGACCTATGATTATATTTAAATGAGTTTCTTGTTGTTAGATGCTCCAGAGTCAGATGCCTTGAAAGTAAAACTTTCGTTTCCTGCAATACTGGTTAAAATCAGTCTATAATGTGGACAGTTAGTGCAAATAAAATATAGTTAACTGTTTTTTCATAATTTATTTCATTAAGTGGATGTTAAATAAAATAAAATAATTACTTTTTCTGTGAATGGTAAAATTGTTCATCAATAATTCTATACTCATCCATAATGTCAACCATGAAATTATTCAAAACATCACCATGTCTGGGTTCAAAATGTCACACTAAGTAGCTTACATATTAGTCACTTATGTCCTAGGCCAACTCACACAACTAACTTCCCATTGGCCAATATTTTAGGTATTCATATGAAGTATTTTATTGTATCAGCAAATTATAAATTATGTAACATTTTATTAAAGAAATGATGACCATTGGAAAGGGATAAGGAATTCTCACAATAGGCTTGTTGAAATGTAAATTAATTCAGACACTAATGCATAATGAATTTCATTCAGTCATAAAGAAAGACAGAATTATGTCATTTGCAATAAACTGCATGTACCTGGCTATTACGTTATTGCAAGTAAGACAGACTCAAAAATAAAAATACCAAGTTTTCTATTATTTAATGTAGTTCATTTATATTCTTTGGACACAAAAGGAAGAAGCAAACTAATGTGTAAAATGAGGGGATTAAAAAGAAGTCACAGAAAGAAAATGTGGTCAAAATATATGATGTATTTGAATGAAAGGAAAGCTGTTACATTCAGTCCAAACATGACTTGATGCTGTTAAAAGTAAATCCATATTGATCAGAAATGGTAGAATCAAAAACTCCATCAAGTACTGCAAATACTATCTATTCCTGTCCATGACTAATTCAAATAACTAACCAGAATAAAATTGATTTCTGTGCTCACATGCAAGTGTTTACTACCTGGTTCATATATTTGGCTCAATTTCTTGTGTTAAGCTTCACTTAACACCTAAAAAAAATACTTAAAACAGAACATCAAAGCTGATGGACGTGATCACTCATTTGTTAAAAACACTTGCCGTTCTTCCAGAGGACTGCAATTTGATTGCCAGCACCTCACAGCTAATGTAACTTCAGTTACAGGTAATCCAATCCTTGGTCTCCACAAACAACTACACTCATGTGCACACACCGACATGTAGGGACACATACATACATAATTAAAAATTTAAAAAGCTAAAAAAATAGCCTGTTACACATATAGTATATTATCATTAGTGTTACAAGTTATTAAGTGAGCAATAACTAAATAAAAGTTACAAAATGCTAATGTTTTCTATTGCTCTCTGTCCATATCCCAGCAAGAGATAACTTCCTTTAATGTGTATTGACAATCATTACCATGTTTTAATAGAACCAAAAAAAATATGAAATTTCAGTCAAAATCAAGCTATGTTTATACGTGTTAGAACTCCAATTCCTTACCAGAAAATATTTCTTAGCCTCTGTATTATTTACTTTTCTTGGCACCAAATACCTGTGAAGAAACAATGTAAGGATGAGAGCCTCTGTTTTGGCTTTTGCTTAGAGAGACATAACACATCACGGTGTATCAGAAGGCTTGTCACTTTTCATCTGTCAGGAAGAAAGGATCAGGAGGAAGTGGGCCGTGGGTAGGCTATTGGTCAGCAAGATCTGCCCCCAGTGACTAACTACATCAGGTCGTTTCCCAGTTTTAAAAGTTTCTTAACTCTTCTAAAGGCTATTAATGATCACATATAAATACATGTGAATCTACAGAAAACAGTTCACATTCACACCACAGCAGGCCACTAGTATATATCTTCTCCTTCAGCAGCCATCACAAAGTCAATAAATGTCAGAGGTCAACATGGTCCCGTCTCTGTAAAATTACGAATCAGGTTTACAGCTTGGCTACATTATTTTTTAGATTCCTGAAAGATTAATTGTATCTATTATGAAAAGATAAAAATATATGTAATATGAAATCCAGACATGAATATATATGAGGTATTATCTAATATAAATATACCACAGGCAAAAATTAGTCCTGCTCTTTCTTCTTTTTATTAAAGGGAATACGTGAACTTGCTATTTTCTTCATTTACCCTTCATAAGTGCCACTTGTAATTGTAAGATGTCTTTCATAAGAACACATTACAAATGCATGTAATGTATTCACTTCAACAGAAGACTAGGGAAACAGGACAGATTTTACCTACAAAGAGCAAAGTCTATGGGAAGTCATAAAGTCTATTTCTATTTTCATTCACTTGCCTAAAACTAGCTTGGTTGTGACTATTAATCTGAAAAATTTCTAAAAAAGAACTGTATGAGTAAAATAAAAACTAGGTGAATATTAGGAGGCATTTTATAGTGCACTTGACTGACAAGAAAACTTTAAAGCAGAATATAAATAACACATTTGGTATTGTTCTCAAGTCTATCAAAAGCAAGAATTTCTGTCCATTTCATAAGATCAAGGAAACTAAAATCCCAAATCTAAAATTCCACCCCTAACTGAGAAGGTACTGAAAATGATGCATGCTGGGAGAGTAAGTTTTCTTCAGGGATGTGGTTACCCATGAATCAGTAGATGGTCCTAGATGATTCTATGTCCAATACACAGTCACCACTAAGTGGAGGAATGGAGGGGAAGGAAGAGAGAGAGTGAAGGGGCAGCGGAGAAAAATGACATGAAGTTGCAAGAAAAAAAAGGAAAAGACATGAATGGAATAGGGAAAAAAACGTATGAAAAGGAATTGAGGGAGCTAAATTATATCAATGCAAATTATATGTATGCATGAAGTCCTCAATAAAATTCAATAGAGAAATCATCACTCATTAATAAACACACTGAGAAATTTTAACATTAATGTTGTTTAAAGTGATTGACTACTGTTCTTCTAAAGGAAAATAGCAATAGAATGACTCTTAGTGATATTCACATGTACCTACAGTCTACTGTCTTGTTCGACCATCATCAGAGAAGCCTCCCCTTGCAACAAATGGAAACGGATAATGAGACCCACTGCTGGGCAATATGCAGAGAGCAACAGACCTTATAAAATTCAGTCCTACTTGGGATGTGTTCATTAAAACCTATCACTCAGGGTTCAGGGAACGCTGAAGAAAGATTTTAAGAGGCCTTTTGCTCAGCAGGGGATTGTAATGTATAATTAAAAAATATAGGTTGTTAATAAATAATCATTGATATAGTCAAGTTTATAGTCATGTTAGTTAGATTTTCTAGATATATAAAAATGTATTTCAGTTAGATAGACATTCTTCATATCTTTCAAAAACTACAAAATATAACATTTAATGTTTGGAAGTAGCTTGGTGTTGTCAGGAGTAGACATGTCTTATTGTCATGAAAAGTCCTAAGTTATTAAAACATTAAAGAAACTCCTTATGGAGTTTACTAGCCATTTGGGCAAAAAACTGTTCTTGCCTAAACTGCTTAACTAAACACAAAGAACCCACAGAGAGAGGACTACTAAACTTGCCTAAATGTGAGATGATCCTTCAGGGTTCCTGCTTCATAAAAGAATATACAAGACATTCTACAAAATACAAAAAATAGTATCTAAACTGTCTTTAAAATTTCCTGCTTCATAAAAATGTCTACTAAATACTATGGGCCTGTAGACTAAAGATGGATGCCCCAACGGTGCAGAAATCTTTGGGTAACTGTCCAGACAGCAAGATGTCTCTGTCATTTCTAGAGTTTAAAAATTGCTTATTTCTTGTTTACTTAGGTAATATTTTATCCTTCTAGAGTCTTTAATAAAGTTAAAAAATGGATAGTTATAGTAATAGTTTTCCATTGTTATAATAAAAAATAAAATAAATCTAAATATGGTAACTGTATCTCTTACTTGATAACTGTTATATGTAATTTTACTATGCTAAAATAAAACTTTTTTTTAAACAGAAAAATGGAAAATGGCATAGGAGGGTCTTCTGTTTGTGTATTACTTTCATTGGTTAAATAAAGAGACTGACTTGACCTTTTGATAGGGCAGCCCTTAGGTGGGTGGAGTAGACAAAATGAAAGGCTGGGAGAGAGAAGACAATGTGAAAGACGCTATGCTTCTCCGGCCCAAGATGGACACTGGTTAGACTCATGCCGATAAGCCACAACTCAAGTGGTGATACACATTAATGGAGATGGGTTAAAATAATATGTGAGAGTTAGCCAATAAGGGGCTGGAGATAATGGGCCAGGCAGTATTTCAATGAATACAGTTTCTGTGTAATTATTTCTGACATAAGCTAACCGGGCGCCAGGAACGCAGCCCTCTCCTCCCTACTACAGGCATTTTGGAAAATGCTTTGTCTCATATTGTTTTTCCACGGGACAACAACAAACAAGTAGGGTTAAGTGCACCAACTACGAAAGCTTATTTAGTTTCTGTGTTCAATTTGTAGATATGTTCAAATGAATATTTTTATAAATATACATATATTTATATATTTGTAAATATATGTTTTATATATACATATATGTATATATAAACATTTATATATTTGTAACTATATGTTTTATAAATATATATGCATAGATATTTATATAAACACTAGAAGTTGTGTGAACTTGTAAGAGATTTTTCTTGATTGAATTATGTGAAGTGAGAAGACCCACCCTAAGTTCCTATATCTGGATCTTTGTGTTGGGGTGATCCACCTTCAATCTTGGCCATACTTTCTGGTGGCAGCCTATGTAAAAGACATGGAAAAAGTGTTCTTTGTCTTCTTTCCCTTGACCTCTCTGGAAATTACGTTTATTTATTCACTGGTCATAGAACCTACTTCTCTGGGGTTTCAGCTTACACTAAAGATCATCCAATCATGTGGATCAAAAACTACTGAATTCTTGGATTTTCTACTGGAAGACAGCCATGGTTGGACTAAGTCGCCCTCAGCTACTCTAATAAATCCCAATCCAATAAGTGGATATATGTATTATGATCATATATCATAATTTATGTTCATTTATTTATTCATTTGTTATCAACTTCACCTTTAGTCCTTACATATCTTATTTTGAATATACACAGCCATGGAGGATTTGGGGCTGAAAACAAGTAATTAGCACTAATCAATTACAGTTCTTAAGAGAAATTTTCATGGGTTAAAATTCTAATAGGGTGCTCAGTTTTTGTATTTCTTATGAAATAATTTATGATCTCTTTTTCCCTATGAAACACTCTGAATATTTACTCGATGTGTAATTCATGTATAAGAATATCTGTTTCATATGTAAGTTTAACAGTGGTTCTTCTCTCAGCTCTGCCATGTTCTTGTTTGTTTGCTTTCTTTACTTTATTGGTTAATTTTGGTTTTTCTGAGATTGGGTGTCCTGGAGAGTACTGTGGCCTAAATGTACTATGTGACTGCTTCTGTTCCTCCTCACTTTGCTCCTGAGTGCCTAGGTTGTAGTTGTGCTTCCAGCTGTGCACCAGCACACATAGTACGTTGTGATGTCAGTTACTAGTTTTATTATCACAGACTGTTTCCAAGTTTTACACACATATTCCTGCACAATTTCATGAAGTCACATTACATTTTCTTAATTGTTTTACTTACTATGTCTTGTGACTATCTTTGGTTTCCAGGCTTTCCTCCTCTAGGGACACCTTCTACTTTTGGAGAATTATTTATTATATTCTCCTGCCTTCTGTTTTGATAAAAAGTGTTAACTATAGAATTCACCCTATAGTCACTTTCAGTTAGTTCAGGAGGGTGGTAAATTCAAGCCATGTGTAGTAATTATTTTCTCTAGACCGTTGATGTAGTTCAATAAAGACACCCAGATCTCTTGTGATAATTGAAGTATGCAACATGAACATGTAAACTGCTGAGACGCAAGTATACCAAAGAAAGAAAACTGTAAACTTCTAGCAACAGTACAGAAGGAGCAACAACACTGAGTCAAGCAAAATGAATCAAACCCTAATACATCTAATTACATTTCTGAAGCCTTACTTCAGATATATAGCTATAGAAGTTTATAAATTAAGAAGCACTTTTTAGTTGCCTTATTATATTTGTTGGCTTATTTTATTAGTTTGCCTCCCTTTTGCATTTGTTTTCAATTGTAAAATTATTTCAACATATAAAATGACCTCATCTAACATTCTGCTGTGATGAAATAGCCTAGTATCATTTGATTGTCTAGAATAGTGAATGTGTGGCATTCAAAATGTCTATTAGATAAAAAGTCATCTAATTATCATCAGTGAGAGTCTAAGAATATTAATATTCAAAATAAAGAGAGTAATACTTCTTACTTTAAACTCTGAACCTTTTACAGATTTTTTTCTGCTACTTATTTCTAGTTTTATCATACGGTAGCCTGAAAGCATATTTTCCATCATTTCTCTTATTTTATGTTAATTTAAATCTGGGTAATGTCTGAGAGAATAATGTAAGTGAATGCTGCATGCAACTATCAAAAGCATGAATAGTCTGTCATTGTCCTATAAATTTGGTTCAATGTCAACTACATCAAATTAATTGATGGTATTCTTGAGTTTAGTTATCTCCTTGCATATGTGTAAACCTAGACTTGTCAGGCGTAAATGGATGGATTTTCAAACTTCAAATGAAATAGTATGCTCATCTATTTTTATTGCTGCCCCATTTTCTTTCCACAGATATTTTATGCTGAATTGTTAAGCAAATGTACAATAAGAATTGTGTTTTCTTGGAAAAATAACACCTGTATTTCTATTAATGTTTTTGTAGAAGCAATTAAGTACATTGTTTATTTAATTATTTATTTATAATTTGCTACAAATTATATTTTGAGTGAATTATGAAAACAAAAGACAAAGTGTTAAATATTATTATATTAATTGTTTTAGTATTTCATGCATATATACTGTATGTTTTGCTAAATCTACCTTTAAATCTCTCCTCTCCAAATGTTTCTTTATTTTTGTCAACACTTTTACCTATCAACTTCTTTGAAACCTATGTTATCTACTGAATACATCACAGAGTACATATCACATACCTACACCACATATACAAATACTAAAATAAAAACTGAAACTTGAAATAACAAATTGAATTAAATATGTATAAAATAATAGTGCTCCATAAGCAAATGTATGAATACTTGGTACACAAAAGTTTTTCTGGTGTTTTGAAATCACTAATTACAATTTATATCAAAGTAATAGGAAGCAAGTCGTGTCACCATATGGGTAAATATGGAAAAGCATTTGATAAAATCCAATGCCCAGACATAACAAAAATCTATAAAGCAATTAATCACAAAAGTGACTGACTTACTCAAACTGGTGAAAGATTTCTCAGGTTTACAGCATCGCACACAATCTATAGCCCATGCCTTGTTGAGAAAGCCTGTGCTTTAGATATACAGCAATGATGTCTTTTCTTAATATTCCTATGTGTCATCAAACTGGAAAGTACTGAGTCCATATGGTAACATATAAAAGGCAAATAAAAGCATACAGATTTTGAAGAAATCAATGTCTAGTTATCAATAATGAATTGTCAGTATCAAATAAATCAATATTGTCATTTATATTGCACAAACCTCTGCGTAACAATCATAACAAATGAACAAAAGTTATGCTGTGGAACAATCATACAGGATTATTAATAAATTGTGATTAGCAATTGTCATAGATTCAAGCTGAATGCACAAATGTCAACTATTTTCTGATATCCAGCAAGGAACATTTCAAATAATCAGAAGAGGATTTATGATAACACAACCACAAATATAAAATAAGTAGATATCCACCAACGAAATGTGCACAGGGATCTGTTTTAAGAAAGTAACAGAATCTCTTAAATTTGTTTCTATTTTCTACTTTTAATTAAGGCTCTGCTGTAATTTTTATTATTCATGTGCTATTTCCACACCCTTTTGTATTTCACTGTTGTTCCTTTTATTGAATTAGTATATTTTAAATTGTTAGTTCCATGTAGCCTGATACTGAATATTTCATTTTTCTTTTACATTCCATATGTTCCTTCTGGTTGTTGTCCTTTTATAATACTTTACGTATGTTCTATTTTTGAGGGCCTTATAACTTCTTCACAATTTTCTCCATGTACTGAGTCTTTTTGTTCTAATGACACCAACTGTGTATATTCATAGACTATATAGTTATCTTTCTCAATTCCTAAGCCTACTTTTTTTATTCTTCTTGCATCTAATCTAATATTACACTTATCTTCAAAATAAATGACTCCGCTTTCTGTTTTAATTCACATCTTGATACTTTCTGCATTTTCTTAAAATGCTTCATAGTTTTCTTATTAAATTATTCATTATCCTTTCTCTTTTTTAATAATTAAATATTTTCATTTATTTACATCCAGATTGTAGTTTCCCCTCCCTGATCTCTTCTTGTTCCTTCCTGCTTGCCTCCCCTTTACACTCTCCTATCCATTCCTGCAACGTCTCCCATTCAGAAAGTGGATGGCATCAACAAACAATGGCACATCACGTTGAGGCAGGACCAAGCTCCTCCCCATATTAAGACTGGGCAAAGCAAACTAGAATGAGTACTAGTTTATTAAAAGCTACCTCAAGTGCCAGGGACAGTTCCTGATCCAATTGCTATAAGAACATCAAACAGACCAACCAACATAACTGTCCTACATATGCAGAGTCCCTAGGCTGGTCCCATGCAGGTTCCCTAACTTTTGTTCCAGAGTCAGTGAGCTTCCAGGAGCTCAGGACAGCTGTCTCTGTGAGTTTCCCTATCATGACCTTGACCACACATGCAATTCCTCCTCCTTTTCTTCAACAGGACTCTGTGAATTTGGCACAGTGCTAGGCTGCGGATCTCTGCATCTGCTTTCATCAGTTACTGAGTGAAGGCTCTGAGAGGTTGTTTCCAGGTTCTGGCTATTATGAATAGCATTGCTATGAACATAGTTGAGCACGTGTCCTTGTGGAAGATTGAGCATCCTTTGGTTATATGCCCAAGACTGACTGTCCTTTCACTTAACCAAGTTATTTCTAACTGCATGCCTTCCAATGGGTTCTCTGTGAGAATTTGTACAATTTGTACTACTTTTTAATTAAATATGTTCTATGACATCAATATATGGCCCCATAAAGCACATAATTTAGTATAGGGTCCATCTTATTTGAACCTGTTGATAATTTTTTATTGTCTAGAAATATGATTGCAAATTTATTTTGTAATTATTGTTTGAAAATTATTCTTGATCATGTGGTCTGTAATAAATTTTGCACAGAAAAATACAGTTTCTCTAGTCATAGCAATAATAAGTAAACAATGGTAGGATCACTTTGCCTTCTAAATCTTCCTGTGCTCAATGACCTGTGGCTCCTCTGAGGAGCCCTTAAAACTTACGATGAAGGATCTTAATATACTCCCATCGACAATTTCCAATGTGTTCTGAGAATATTCCAATTTTGGTATTTTTGCTGGTTACTTAAAACATCTCCCAAACTGGTTCTAAACTGCCCACTCTTTTGGGAGAGTCCTTCTAAGCTATTATCTTGCCTATTACCTGTCTTAAATGTTCATGTTAAATGCTACTAGTTTTAATGCTAGAAGCCAGAGATAAAGAATGAAGATATACTGTGTGTCTCCATTTCTTTAAAGACTATGGGAAGAGAAGAAAACTTTTGTTGTCATGGGTCAGAAATATGGTTGCCCTTCAGAAAAAGATAATAACTCAACAGTTATAGGAAAGGAACATTCAGAGTGTCTAGCAATGACTTTTCTTTATCTTTGTGGTAGTTACACGGTGTACTTGTAGGAATCTACTGGCTTGCATACATATGGCATTGTCTTCTATTTGGAACTATTCATTTGTTCAGTTGTATTCATGTACAATGGAAGATTTCCATTCAACTGGAAAGAAAACAGTAGAGCAAGAGAGTTTGCTCGGAGGTTAAAATTACTGACTGCTCCTCTGGAGAATCTTCATTTGATTACTATCAACCACATAGTAAAATACAAACATGTGTCACTCATGTTCCAAGGGATCAAACCCTGTCTTCTGAACTAGGATGGTACTCACTCACTTCTGTGGTACAGAGATACACATACAGGCAAAACACCCATACACATAAAATAAAAATTAAAAGGGAAAGCTGAAAACATAAAAGGTTAATCACGTTAATCACAATTTTAGATAAATGAACAACCTTCAACCTCAGTATGTTAAGTAATGTACAAAAAGCCATGGCATATTTTACCATGCAATTCAGTTGTTTTTGGGATATTTCAGTATATATGGTCAATCATTCATGCCTTGGGCTGGGGATACAACACAATGGTGAAGTAGCATAAGCTTTGTGAGCAACGCCTTGTATTCAGTCTTTAATACCCCAAAATTCATGCCTTTTGTTATTGAATACAAAGCATCAAGAAAATAATCTGTAATGATCATTCTGATTTATCAATCACAATATTTGGGCTAGAAGTACACTGGTAAGTCACATTCACATAAAAATTTGTAAAAATATGCCTCTTAAATTCACAAATTGACTTAGCATGTTTCCATTTGCCTTGTCTCAAAGACCCTCCTTATCCAAGGATTTCTCCCTCTCTGAATGGAGGACTTCCACTCTTTGCTCAATAATCATTCTTTTATCGTACTAAACACCTATAAAAGCTAAGAATTCAGCATGTTCTTTCTCTGCAGGCAACAAGCCTTTATTAATCTTTTTATTATTTTATTTTCTTAGCACATTCACGAGGACTTCATCACACTGTATCCCACTGGGTGCAATGAAAGTTACTAAGATCTGGAGAATGAATCTTTTGTAATGACTGTTGCAAGAGGCATGCGGGCTGCGTTCCTGGAGCCTGGTTCCCAGCTCAGGGCCCCTTGTTCTGTCTCGCCTGGCTCCTGGTGCGTACCCGAAATAATTACACGGAAACTGTACTCATTTAAATACTGCCTGGCCCATTATCTCTAGCCGCTTATTGGTTAACTCTCACATATTATTTTAGCCCATCTCCATTAATGTGTATCGCCACTTGAGTTGTGGCTTACTGGCATGAGTTTAACCCGTGTCTATCTTGGGCCAGAGAAGCATGGCGTCTTCTCTCTCACAGCATTCCATTCTGTCTACTCCACCCACCTAAAGGCTGCCCTATCAAAAGGCCAAGGCAGTTTTCTTTATTTAACCAATGAAAGTAACACAAATACAGAAGCCCCTCCTACACCATTTCCCCTTTTTCTATTTAAACAAAAAAGAAGGCTTTAACTTTGACATAGTAACATTATATATAACAAAACAGTTATCAAGTAAGAACTACAGTTATCATATTTAGATCTATTTTATCTTTTATTATAACAATGGAAAACTATAACTAGCCATTTTTTGACTCCATCAAATAACAAGAGGCCCTGCGCCGGGAACCAGGCGCCGGGAACGCAGCCCGCACGCCTCTGGCAACAAATGACTGCTGCTCCATCCTTCTTTTTCTAGGTCACTTTCAAGCTATTCTTTACAGTGCCTGGTCTTTCTGAAGACCATACGCTGAGCCCTGAGGTGCTTTGCTCTGCAGTTGTCTGCTAGCTCTTCACCATTCCCTTTGAACAGGTATCATTTCTTCTCCTTAATAGACTCTTTAACATTTTATAACTTTTTATATTAAAACATGACAGTTTAAATTTCCAGCTTAGTGATTTTGACTTTTGTCTGACATAAGCAATTTTTGTTGTTTATTGGTTTGGTTTTTTTTAATGAAAAATGGGATGTATATTCATTGGGTATACTGCTTCCTGTATAAGTAAGAGAACAATGGGTGCGTATCCCAAGCACCAACATACAAGCGAGGTGTGAGGAAATATACCTATAAATCCAATGCTGGGTACTGGAGACAGGCAAATCCCAGCCCAGTTCACAGAAATATTAAAACAACTGAGAGATCCTTCCAAAAGATATGAAAAAAGATAGAGGAAGGTACCTGACATCTATCTCTGACCTTCGCATGCATACACACAGACTTGTGCATCTACACTCACATATTAGAAACACATTTACATACAACACAGACACAAAACATAATTTCACAAATAACTGTAAAATACAGACATTGTTAAAATGCAAATATCAAAACATAACTGTTTCTAGGGTAGGTAAAAACATGTGATTAAAGTAATAAAACTGAGAGGAAGAGCCAAAGTTTCTTCCCTCAAAACCATGTTACTAGTCAGTGGCTGAACATGAAATGAATCTAAATATTCGGACTAGAAACTATAGAAACTTTCTCATATCTACTTTTGAAAAATAGCTGTGACTTTCTTTTTTGTGTGTGTTTTCTTCCTTCACATAAGTTTTACATACAATTCCAAAATGTATACATAATTGGAGTGAAACTATACTTTTAAAAAAGTTAAACCTTGCTGTTATCAATTAGCCTTGTAAAAATCTTTATTTTGTCAGAGTTTAAAATACTTTGAGTCTCTTATTTATTGGTTTCTAAAATATTGGTATTCATTTTTAAAAAAATCACAATATTTAATAGCTACCTTTCACACATACATGATGTGGGATTGCTCTCTGTATGCTGTGAATACCACTGGTTAATAAAGAAACTTGCTTGGCCTGATAGGGTAGAACAGAGCTAAGTGGGACAAACTAACCTGAACACTGGGAGAAAGAAGGCAGAGTCAGGGAGAAGCCATGGAGCCGCCACCAGAGACAGATGAGCTAAATCATTGCTGGTTGGCCACAACCTCATGGTGATATACAGATTAATAGAGATACATTAAGATAAGATGTAAGGGTTAGCCAATAAGAAGCTAGAGCTAAGGGGCCAAGCAGTGATTTAATTAATATAGTTTCTGTATGGTTATTTTGGGAGTCTGGGCAGCCAGGAAACAAACAAGCAGCCTCCTTACAACACACACACACACACACACACACACACACACACATACACATTATATAGTATCATCTTTTCACCAGTGGTTCTATTGGGCTTAGACTTGTATAAGCTGCATTCAGCCCCATATGTTTTCTCACTTCAGTAACTGGAATGGACGAAAGATTCACAGAATACTAACACACCTAGTTGCAATTAAACTTTGTTTTCAGTCATATCAAAACTAACCAACATTCCTAACAAACTGGCAAACATATTCTTTAAACCAATCAAAGACTGTGGTTACAGAAGTAAGGCAAATGTGTAGAGAAAGTGAATCATTGGGACCAATAATAAACTACAGCTATATTGATTCCTATGACTCAGGAAATGTAAACATTTGCTCCCTCTGCACCCCCTGAATATATTATTTGAAAGCTATGTCTACATAGTATGATGTGACCTCTGGTCCAAATCAGGTGTTATTAGAATTCCTTTTGGACTGAAAAATTTCCTATTTAAAAGAAGAAAAAGCTACTTCCTGCCATAAGTATATAAATTATATGAAGGAAACAAGGATATTTCAATTGCAATAAATACTTATATAGAAACAGATTTAAATAGTGACAAAATATGTTGGAAATATTAAGCTGCTTTAATGCTAGAATGCCTATTGATTCAACCTCATTTTTTGCATATAATCAAGAAATGTGTCTATTACTATACAGGTATTTGGTTTTTCTAGAGAACACTCTTTTGGTCCATAGTAATGAAGATGCTTCAAATTTGTCACTGAACAAGTTCTGCTGTTGTTTATTTACCTGTAAAAAGTTGGTAGGAACAGTGGCATTTTATACTTAGACTATTTAGAGTCTATTTAAAATAAGACAGACAGCATTTTTGATGATCTAATTAAAATAAATATTTTAAATTTTGTTTGTTTTCTTTTGCATGTTAAAAAAGTCGCTATTCTTCTTTACATCTACCCTCTCCTCATTTCTTAGGTCTTGATCTCATTTTATGTTTAATTTGTGAGATCCTGTTTGTTAAATTGTACAGTTATGTGTTGAAATTCCAATGTGATAGGACTTGGAATTTGGGTGTGGTGGTAACTGGTTTAGATGAGGTCAACAAGGCATGACTCCTTTATTGACACCAGTGCCTACAAGAGATGAATCTTCCAAGTACTATTCTAAATGGATTCCCATATAGCAATGGGCCAACTGTCTAAGAGGAAGAAACAAACTTTTTTAGATTCTGCCAATTTAGGGTCTTAAATGAAAACAAGAGATTGCAGCAGGTAGCTTGGTTCAGCAAAGGAGCTGACATAGAATTGCTCCTAATTTATCCATTGAAAGGGCTTAGAGACAATGAGGCCATGAACAAGTCTTTCAGAGGAAAAGCATTAAAAGGGAATAACATATTATATCAGACACAAGATGAATAGGGCTGTAAAATGAGGGAAGAACTTCTCTTAAAGCTCAGAAGAGAATGCCATTAAGAGAGAGGTTAAAGTAAAACAAGAGAGAAAGCCTTCATGAACAAGATGGTAGAGCAAGGGAGGAAGAGGCAGTTACTGGATAGGATCATAAATTTGATACTTTGAAGCCACATCACAGAATGACTTTGCGACTAACATTTTTATTTAGACTTTGTCTCCAACTTGGTAATGCATATCATAATAAATAATGACTTCTTTAACCACTAGGTTTTCTACTAATTTAAGAATCTTTTCATTATAAACAAAACAAAACAAAGAAAAAAACCCTAAATTAAAAGTAATTTATATATTCTATAAGTCTCTAGGTACACTGTATTTCCCTTTTATTCTCTATTTAGAAACTAGTTACCAATACCCTGTTCTTACTTAAAATACCTTTTCAAATTGATTGATTAATATAAAACACACTCTACCACCATTTGGATCAAAACCATTATATCTATAGCTCAATGTTTATTAAATATTCACTATTACCTCCAAGTGAACAGCTAGTGAAATGTCTTATCAAACTCTGCAGTTTTTCCAGGATATTGCTGTCCTTAGTGTCATCTTCTGTCTCTTTATTCAATATCTCATAAAGCCCTTGGCTTTTGTTGATGATACTACCTTAATCATAGATAGAACATTCTGCATTAAGTTTTCTCTAAATTAAACTGTGATGAGGAAAGCCTCATATATATGGCTTAAATGATAAGCAATTATGACTTTGTAAGATCACATGGATGTTGCTAGGAGACTAAGGCTGACACAGAGGTAGGGAGAATGGGCTCTACATGCTGTGCCTTAGAAGTGCCACTCCCTAGACCTCCAGCCTAGACCAAAGCATTGAGAAGTGCTTTGATAGCTTCAGTCAGTTTGGACAGGTTTTTTTTTGTCTCTTACTTCTAAGAGACTAAAGATGCTGAGATTTATTAAAAAGCATAAATGTATCCGAAAATCAGAGATGACACTGAAGAGTTCTGAATTTAAAAAAAAAAAAAAGACTGTCACTTAACCTGTAATTTGGAGAACTGAACAGTACAAGCTGGTACTTGATGTTAGAAAACATTTTGTTGATTATGTAAGTATGAGAGTCTTTATATTTGGATATGGATAATTTTTAAATACATTACACTCTATATAATAGTTTTAGAAATCTCTTGCCTTCTGGTAATAGAATGATAACAATTGACAGCTCTTTCAAAAGCATAGAACAACTCTACTGACAAAAACTTTATAATTTTCTAAAGAATCGAAAAGGAAATTTAATTTTAGTACTCAGAATAGTAGCTCGCCCCTGGCAAGGGGTTAGTAAAACTTACTTTATGAGTTAAAGAATATTATGAGAAGTATCTTTCATTCAAGCATCAACTTGAGAATTTTCCTTTCCTATGATTTGAAATGTGACTTTCAATTACTTTTTTCCAAACCTGACATAAACATGTCTCCATGCTGCTTGCTTTACTTGATCTACTCACATAAAAAGAATATTTGCAAGCATGCATTACTTCACTCTTTTGTACTTAACAAAGCATATGTTTATATAAATATCTTCCACAAAAGCTTTTGGTTCTTTTGTAGATATTTTGAGACAAGCTAGAAGTGGGAAATGGGAGTATGCCAGCACACTGGATTGGTCTTTTAATATTGCCTCATTCCTCTGACTCCAGGACAAACTTTTGAAAAGAAAAGCATTAAGAATGAATTATGTATGTGTGAAACTTGACCTGCTCCATAAGAGCCTCATATTTCAGTTTCCATGAATACTTCAAAGGAACTAGGGAAATATTAAGATGTGTCATCACTGACCCATTTTAATTTTTTTTTAAAAAAAACTGTTCCATTAAAATAGTAAAGTATCTTCTGGATGACTAACATGAAAGTGGATTTAATTCAGGGTAGCAGCAACTGCTTTGCTTGCCATTTATTGCCACAGCTGCAGTATGAACAGTGGCATCCAGGGCCCAACAGATACCCAGAGAAGTTCCAAAGAAACTAGTCAAGTGGATAAGTGTTATGTCAAATTGGCCTCAGTTGCTGGTCCCTTTCTGCATATCTTCCCAGAGCAGAATATGCCATCACAGCCAAAACTCATGCCATCATTTGTCATGTAAATGCTACATTTCTGCATGCCAAAGACTGAAAAGACAATGACACCTGGAGCCACAGTGCACTTACTGAAGTCCCATTATGCTAAGAGATCATGTTCAAAATGTGCAGGTGTTCATCTCCAACAGCTTTATTCAAGGAAATAAAATGACTAGGCAAAGTGCCACCATGCTGGTTTAGGCTTTCTTTTTCTATTCCTTTTTTCTTTTTTTAAACTACCTATTGGTGGAAGATTAGACTTAGATGGGCTATATTTTCATGGTTATATTGTCTTATAAATCCCTCTTAATGGAGCTAGAAATTGCAACTGAATGAGTGTCTGGCCATGCTAATATTGTAGATGGATACTGTTTATAAAATGATGAATTCATTTACTTCTATGATGCTGATGAATAGCCTCAGATGGTCACCTTAACTGCACCGATTTCCCTGCTGCTTCATGAGACTTTCATCTAAACCAAAATAAGTAAACTAGCTATTGCACATAGCATGTTAGGATTCCTCACCCTCCTTTTTGTTGCTTTATATCGATATTAACTAGGTATTTATGTAAATGTTACCACAGAAATATGGGGTCCATTTGAATTATTACTCTCATTATTAGAAGAATTTTAAAATGGACTCAGAAGAATGTTCCAGAGTAATTTTATTAGAATTTGACAGAAAAACAGCATGTCAGGCAAGCTATAAATCTTGGCAGCTTCTGAGAGGAGGAACATGGAGAGTGAAAGGCATACCTTTTGACATATGGTTCAAGAGAACTGGTGTGTTCAGCAATGGAGGTCAGGTAGACAAGCAGCTGCATGGAAGTGGGGAGGGCTCTTGAGAAAGAGTGGGGAAGGCCAAAGTTTCAAAAAAAGACAGGCTTGGGTTTTGGGTCAGCATCTGCAAGAAAAGGAGACAGAGCAAAAGAAAAGTGTTTCTTGTTTATTTTCAAAACTCAGAAAAGCAGGCAAGCTTAGCTGATTGAGGGAAGCTCCTTAACCAACTGCCTGATGGAAGAAGCCCCTGGAAGAATACGTGCATGATCTTGATAAAGGCTTCCTTATATTTCTCATGGCCTGAGTCTTCAGGTGAATAAGATTCCTGGGGGGAGGGGTCTTTTGTGCACTTGATGGATGGGCTTAGAGCTGGGTAAAGTCTTAAGAAGGAAACAAGAAAATGCAATATTCTAATCTTCACAGCAGAACAGAATGCTGGGTGCCCCTTTCCCCCTCCCAAATGCCAAAGGGAGATTCCCTTATTTTGGAGGTCCATTAAAGGAAAACTACAGGAGGAAGTAGCTACAGGCAGAAGTAGCTTTCCTTTAATGGACCTCCAAAATGTCCTGATATCTCCACCCTTTCATGTGGTGTAAACACTAAGGAGGACTAAAGGAGATAATTACTTTTCTTTTGTTACTAATGAAGGAGCACATAAGGTACAAATTTGAACATACTGGAGGGATTGTTCTTCACTGGCCTCAAAGGACACGCATTCCTATAACAGCATAGAGGTCACCAGTCTGTTGACTTCTGCCATCTGCCATTTCCAAACAGTTTTCAAGCCCACATTCATGGTGGAAATTTTATTTTTTTAGATGGACAGATATTGGGCTCACTATCACTCACTTACCAGTAGCTCTTCTATCTTCTCCTATGTAGTAGGAATGCAGTTTGTTTGTCCCAGCTGCCCAGAACCGAAATAATCACACAGAAACCATATTAATTAAATCACTGTTTAGCTCTAGCTTCTTATTGGCTAACTCTTACCTATTAATATAACCCATTTCTATTAATCTGTGTATTTCCATGTGGCTGTGGCTTACTGGCTAAGGTTCCATATGGCTCTGGCGGGACTATGTGGCTTCTCTCTGATTCTGCCTTTTCTTTCTCTTAGCATTCAGTTTAGTTTTCTCTGCCTACCTAAGCTCTGCCCTATCAACAGGCCAAGGCAGTTTCTTTATTCATTAACCAATAAAAGCAACACATAGACAGAAGGACCTCTCACATCACTCCTGGGTACACAGTTCCCAGAAGAATGACTCATTTTCTTCTGTTGTCAGTATTGCTATTTAATAATACTGCAATCTTCCTCTGAGATGTCTCTAATGATTCGGATGCCAAGGCTTCACATTGTCTTTCATCTTATTGGGTCAATGGAAGCAGAAATGGTTAAGGATGATGAACAGGACTCTAACTTATATGATCCTATTTCAGCATATTTCTTTTTCTTTCTGTTTTAGCTAACAGTCTCTGCTTTTAAAGTTACTGTGTTTCAGATCCAGCTCTAAAAACAGGTAACCTACTAGCTGTCAGTATTCTTCCTATGTTCCTTTTCTGAGGACTTTGAATTTCTTAGTGGACCCTAGCCATAAAACAAAGGACACTAAGCTTATAGCTCACAAGCCCAGAGAAGCCAAATAGCAAGGTGAACCCAAAGAAAATCATATATAGATCCTCTTGAAAATTGGAAGCAAACAAGATTGCCAGGCAAAAGTTGGGAATACTGGGGTGGGGATAGAGGTGGGGGTAGGGGAGTGGAGGGAAGGGAGAGGGGGAAGGAGAAGGGAGAAGGGAAGGACTGGGGAGAGCTTGGGGGCGTGGGAGGGTGGAGATGAAGGAAAGGTGGATATTGGAGAAGGGAATAAGATATCTACATTATTGGAGTCATTTTAGGACTGGCAAGATACTTGGCTCTAGAGGAGATCCCAGGTGTCCACAGGGATGTCCCCAGCTAGGTCCTTGTGCAGCAGAGGAGAGGGTGCCAGAAATAGCATTGTCCCATAGTCACACTGATGAATATCTTGATCACATCCATAGGAATTTCATCCGATGGATGGAGATAGAGACAGAGACCCACATTCACACCAGAGCAATGGATTGAGCTCCCAAGGTCCAGTCGAAGGGCAGAAGGTGGGAGAAGATGAGCAAGGAAGTTAGGACCGTGAGGGGCTGGACCACCCACTGAGACAGTGTGCCTGAACTAATGGGAGCTCACCAAATCCAGCTGGACTGGGACTGAATGAGCATATGATCAAACCAGAATCTCTGAATGTGGCTGCCAATGAGGGCAGAATGAGAAGCCATCAACAATGACACTAAGACCTATCTCCTCTGCCTGTATTATCTTTTTGGGAACCTAGTCGATTTGGATGCACACCTTCCTAGGCCGGGATGGAGGGGGGAGGGCCTTGGACTTCCCACAGGGCTGGGCACCATGCCCTCTTTTAAGGAAGCAGGGGGAGGGAAGAGGGGGGGGAGTGGGAGGGGACTGGGAGAAGGGGGGAAATGTAAATTTATTTTTTGAATGGAAAAAATAAAAGAATATGGGGAAAAAAAGTCGAGACCCACATCCCTGGTTCCTTTAAGTTCCCTCATAATAATTACTTTGAGTCCTTAAATATAAGCACATGGACCATGACGCCAATTTGCAATTTCTGTCTACAACCAAATCAGTTCACGCATACAATACTTATGAATCTTTAACATGTGTTAGATACATCAAGTGTGTTTCTACTCATAATAAATTATACATTAACTTTTATTTGCTGTAAAAGCATTATTGTACACAATGGCACAGAGGAGATTCTAGGAAAATTTGCTTAGTTTCCTGTTTGTATGTGTGTGTGTGTGCACAGGTGTATACTGTCCAGGCCAGAAGAGTGTGTTGGATCCCCTTGAGCTGGAATTTAGTTGGTTGGTAATTATCCAATATGGGTGCTATGAATAAACCTCTGGTCCTCTATAATAGTAGCAAGTGCTCTTAGTCACTGAGCCATCTCTCCAGTGCTTCCCACAACTACTTTAACATTAAGATAAAATATAATTTTCTCGAATTTTTAATCTACCTATAGGTTATGTGTGAGAGTTTTGACACTTTCTGCATGTAGCTGATATAAAACTGTCTCTAAATCCCTCATTCACAGCAACTTGGCCTTTTTCAAGGAACAAGGAACTAGATAGAACACTGATTATACATTCTAAATACATTGTGTCATGAGCCTTATCAGGCATCTGACACATTCAATATCATCTCTTCCATTGCAGAAGGTTAGTGATGAATCTCAACCTACAGAATGCTTTCAACATTGAACATCCTCATTAGGAAACCTGGCATTTGCTTCAGAATGTAAGGATGCATCACACCTACCAAATCGGCATTGGGAGTTTCTGCTGAAAATGTGCAATAAAAGTAAAAAAAAAATGTGAGATCCATGCTGTTAAGGCCATTTTCATTCTTGCCCTACCTTATTATTATTATTCATTTTAGGAAGTTGTCAGGAAGGACTCAACTAACATGGGGTAAATTTAAGCTTTTCCCTTATAACATGTGCACTTAGAATTCCATTGAGAAAACCAGTGATTGTTAAAATGTCTCTCTATATCCTTTCTGTTCACTTTTCTATTAGAAGTCACTTAGTAATATTCAAAGTATCATTCTTGCTGCAATGAAATTTAATTTCCACTTCCAGTGCCCCATTTAGTTATTTGTCTGTTTGATGATTTAATTTTGTTAACAATGAGAGACAAATTATTGTTGGTAAACAAAAGAAAAATAAGACAAAGGCTGCAATTCTTGAGACTATTGTGATGTTGGAACAATAATTTGTCTCAGTTAGTCAAAGCACAGTGCTTGCTGAGTATTCAGATGATTTGAGTTCAATCCCTGGAGTACAGGGAGAAAGCTAGATTTGGAGGTGAGTGTCTGTGTTTTCAGCACTCTTAAAGAGAAGGAATATCAAAATAAGACCATTACACATAAGCTCCCAGCCTTGCCATTCTGAAGCATACAGTATAAAAGAAATGGCAAGTGAGATTCTGCCTTAAAAATAAAGAGGAAACAGAGAAATGAGAGTCCTCAAGTTTGTACTCTGATCTCTGAATGCTTGCACATTCACCCACACAACCACACACATTGTGTACACACACATACACAGATACATACAATAATAATTAAAAGCATTGATATAAAGACAAGCCTTTCAAAAAATAATGATTGAAAGTTTTCTTTTCATCAATTTCTTCATCTCTTTTCAGATTATTCTCACATTACATTCCCCTTTTCAAATCATCACCAGTCTTGCACAAGTATCATGGTATGTAAATGACTTCAGAACAATCTCATTCAGGTACCACATAGATTACATGTTTGGGAAGCAAACAATTTTTTATATAAAGTTGAAAATATTGTCAGTTATGCATCTTTCACTATGCTAATGCAGTAAGAGCAAGCCGCATGCTTGAAAAATTAGCCTTTCATAAAAATTCGCAAGAATACAATAAATAACAAAACCAGTATTTCTTCATTCAGTGAAACAACTGAGCTCTACAGACCTCAAGGAAAGATGATAGAGAAAAGCATTTGCTATCTTACAAATTATTCCCCTCACTAAAATCTTAGCAAAAGCACATCTACATGGGAATCACATCTCATGGTCTTTACGAGTCAGAAGCACACACAAGTTAGAAAGCCAGACTGAGTGAGGTAACCCAGACCCAGAAAGACAATTATCATATGTACTTACTCATAAGTGATTTTTTAAAAATAAAGCAAAGAAAACCAGCCTACAAATCACAATCTCAGAGAACCTAGATAACAATGAGGATTCTAAGAGTGACATACATGGATCTAATCTACATGTGAAGCAGAAAAAAAAACCAAGATTTCCTGAGTAAATTGGGAGCATGGGGACCATGGGAGAGGGTTGAAGGGGAGGGGAGAGGGAGTGGAGCAGAGAAAAACATATAGATCAATAAAAATCAATCAATTAAAAAAAAAAGAAAGTATTTCTCAGGGCCCGAACTTTTAGCCAAGAAAAACATAAATCTCTTAAATGTTCATTCAAGAGTTTGTGTTGACTAAATTTCCAAAAGAGCAAATAGTTTGCACAGATTGTGGTTTTATAAGCAGGGTTAAATGTAGACACATTTTCCTCCTTTCGACAAAGGTACCATTCCTGTAGCAATCTACGTAATGGTACACCAGTGAACAAAATAAAATTGAGGTGGAATGTATCTACCCCAAAAACCCTGGTGGAAAATACCATAAAACAGCAATTCACTCCTATATAGCACTTTCCCATTTACACAGCATTTTCCTGTTTTTAATCTTGCATTTTCAAAGCAAGTTCTCAAAGTACATATTAACATTCTGACATTACAGAAAAAAGTAAATAAAGCTCAAAGAAGCCCAAGCTTACCCAAAACTGCACAACTACTTAATGACAGAGCTAGGGCTCCCACACAGATTTGAGCTCTTTTTGTGCCAATTTAAAGACTGTTTCTGCTACAAAACGGCATCTTTACCCAGTACTCTTTCCATTTCTCCAACTGTGAATAGAAAAGAGGCTGAATAAACCTAATGCAGCTATTCAAAATTGAAGTTTTCAATTGGTTACTAAAAAAGGTGATAAACACATGTGTATCATTGGAAGAACTTTTGAAAACTTTGAAATTGAACATAAAAATGTAAGTGAAGTAAAACATGGAACTTACTAACAAGTCCTTTTAGAAATATTTAAGTCAGTAGGGATATGAATCTTCTCTTGGCTAAGCTGTTAGAGCTCTATAAGTTTTACCCCAGTAGTGATGCAAATGATTCCTGTCCATGGCAACATGATTTTATCCATGAGTATTAAATTAACTTATACTCTGGATATGAACCTGATTATCTAATACTAGCTTTGCTTTCATTTTCTCTGCACCTCCTATGTATGTCCATTGCATGCAGTTTCCTTTAAACCTTTAAAAAAGTTTACTGGTCTTCTTATCAGTTAATACACTAGGTGAAAAAAATGATATATTTGTTTTTATTTTCATGAGCCATAGTTATAGACTTTGAAGAACACTGTTACTAAAACAAATGAATTATATATCTTATAATAAATCTTCATGTAATGTGAGGATGGATTGTAAAATATTAGATTAAGATGCAGTATTATGTTGTAGTTTTCTCCAAGAATAAAATTTTCCATCTTGGATGGTAACTACTTAAGACAGGATGTTTACTGGGGTGGGGGGAGGGTGGAGAAACAGAATGCTCTAATTATGTGCTGCCATAACAGAATGAACTGTTTAAATTTATTTAAGCAAAATTTAGTCAGCAATTATACACCAGGGCATTTATTTCTAAAATGAAAATTCTAAATGGTTAAATTCAGTATAATAGATTAGATAAGCCAAAGAAATTAAGGAGAAACATCACAGGGCCTTATTTATCCATGAAATTAAACATATGTAGACACAAAGAGAAGTTTGGGCTTGTTATATTATTGTTTATTAGAAGTACTGTAGAAAAATTATGACTATCTTAACATTACACAAAGACTCTTGTCCACAGAATATATTTCATGAAACTGATTGAGTTAATCAATACTGAAGTTACAGTGATTTCTTCTTCTTGTGTGCTCTCCTCTAAAGAAAATTCTTTATTCCATTTCAGTCACAGTACACATAGTTCATCTCTATACCACATTGTCCCAAACATGTCTCATAGTATCTACGTCTTGGTATTTGGCATTTTGTACCCTTCTTCTCCTGGGGTAAAGCCATAACCCACACCCATCCACACACAAACACACTGAAAGGTATCTGTCTACATTCCAAATGTAGTCCATGGTGCTGGCAGTAACATATGTTGGATGGACGTGTTAAAATTATTTCACTTGGCACATCAGAACTAAGAATGTTTGACCACCCAAAAATATGCTTTAAATATAAGTTAAGAGAAATTTCCTACTGCTACCTACTTTCATTAGAAATAATGTTCATTTGCTTCAGAATTGGCAATGAAAGTATTATTTATATTATGAAAAAGTTCCAAACCACAACTCAGTAGACTGTAGTAACATTTTATCAATGTGTAAATTCTATAGAGGGTGTAAACATGCGTGCGCGCGCACACACACACACACACATCACAAAGGTGGTAGTGGTAAATTAGAGGGAATTATGCAACACCAAAGGGCAGTAAACAAGGTTTACAGCATCACTGGGATTTACTGAACTCAGTTTCCAATGCTCTTCTGTTATGTGCATGTGGGTATGTAATACATTTCCAATCTAATAAATATGAGCATTTTCAAGTCATTGTATATATTTCAGATAATTGGTTATTGTTTTAATCACCTGTCTATAAACTACTAGTTTGATAATTAATAATGATATTTCCATATAAAGTTATTCTCTAGACACTAGAAAAGGGCACTGTGTTAGCCAGAACAACTTAGTACTTCAGGTAAAACTCTTCTACTTTATGCTGAATAAAATAATTATGCACAGAATGTGTGATGCAACACAATTCATGAAGTATAAAGCCAGTGGGATGTCAGCAGCTATGATGGCAATAAAGAATGAGAAGTGACAGAGAAATGAGTGTGCCGTTGGAACAATTAATTTCATGTTTGTTTGGTCCTAATAATACTATCACTTTTTATAATATTAATATTAAACAAACTAGATCCACTGAAAGAGATCCATAATTTTAATAACATTTTAAAAGTCAAACTGAATACTTTTAAAATTTGAATTGTGTTCTCTCAAAAAGATATAGGGATCAGGCCCACTCCATTACCCATTAATGTGTGCTTATCCAGAAATTGTTTTACTCAAACTGTGAGTGAATATGGTGAGGTCATAGAAGAGTATAGTCAATCCATAATCCAATATGATCTTATGAGATGAGAAGAATTTTATACAGACACAAGAGGAAAACACTCATATTATCAATGGAAAAAATATTATAATGATGCATCTATAAGCCAAGGTATATCTGTAATTATCAAATAATAGAATGGACAAAGAAGGACTTACCTCTTGTCCATTGGAAAAAGCATGATCTTGCCAACACTTTGATTTCAGACTCTTGTACTTTAGAAGTAGGAGAAGATGATTTCTCTAGTTAGCTGTTTAGTTTGTAGTTTCTTCAGGTAGCATTTAGTGTGTGATGAAATCTGTACAGTATTCCTAATAAATTAATATAAGGAATGCATTAAACATTAAAAATGATAAAGTGATACATTTTAAGTGGACTCTTACTTTAATGATCATAATGATTTTATTTTGTGCTGCATAATGCTATTGGTATTGTGGATAACATTGGAGACTTATAGTAAGGTGTCATAAAATCTGACTAATGATGCATATTACATACCTTGCACATGATCTTTAATTTCCTTTTGAAATTAAATTTCTAGATCTTTAATTTCATAAACAGGAAGCAATACTGTCCTCACTTTGGGACAGGGAAAAGAGGAATTTCTTCAAAGTACAAAGTAAGGCTATCCAATCACTGCATACTACCTTTATCTCTCTTTATAAATACAGAGAATTTTTTTTAAATATGGATTCTCTTATCTGAGCTGATTAGATATCAGGAAACTTACACTTGTATTTTATAACAAATCCGGGGAAAAGTGCCTGTCCAGACATGGCAATTATTTAACTAAACTTTTGGTTGTTTAAAAAGGCAAACATCAGGGCACATGTTTCCTGCCTTCTACATGCAATCACTCCACATGTCTGCTTCATACCTTTCCAAAACAGTCAAATGATTCTGACTTGCCTCTTCAGGAAATAGGTGAGTATTGCTTCAGTGTGTTCAAATTCCCATGCTCACTTTTTAGTGCTGGCCCAAAGTAGCTGTGTGAATCTGGCAGGATCCCAGCACCTTTGGGGATCAAGTCTCTTCATTTATAAGGTAGAGGCCACAAAAAAGTCAGCCATAAAGCTGAGCAGTGCAGTGGTAGTATACATTTGAAGGTATTTTTATCTTTTCTATTCCAGTGATTGTTTTTCTTCCTAAGGAAAATATGCATTGTATATAAATGGACTCAAATTAATATGAATTATAATATCATTGATTATTATTTAAATCATTACTTTGGAATCCCTATAATCAAAATGAATTTCCAATGAGGCACAAAAATCAATGAACATATTTTTCTTATATTATGTAAATAACTTCTGAGCCAAACCTTTAGTTTTGAAATTCTTACTCTAACAATGAGCATGAAAATATAAAAGCTCAATTTCTATAAAGAAAGACATAAGACTGTCTCTATAAGCAGATATTTTGTACTAAGTTGCTTCTAAGTTTCCTTTCATAAAGAGTAATTCCTGAAAATTTCTCCTCCAAAACACTTTGCATTACAATAGAAACCCAACAGTAAACTGAAAGACATTATTCTGTTTAATCTCTCTACATACAGTCGAGGCAAACGATTGAATACTGTCAAAAGTGTAGGAAAGAAAATAATCGTAAGTAACAGAATGAAAGGAAACAAGGCTATTTATACTTTATAAAATATTTTATCATAAGGAGTAGAAGGGATGGCTTAATAGTTAAAAGCATATACTGGTTTTGCAGATGCCACAAGTTTAGTTCCCAGCACCCATATGAGATGACTCACAACCACAACAGAAACTTCAAGTTTCAGGAGATATGATTCTCTCTCTGTTCTCTCTAGGCACTGCATTCAAATGTGTACACAGACAGACAGACAGATAGACCCACAAATTTAAACTAAAGCATTTAAAATTATTACCATAGAAATAATTTGAATGAATACTTAGGAGTCTCTTTTCTTCTTTTTCTCTCTCTTAATCTCATTCCCTCCTAGTTCTTCAGAATGTACAGAGATTATAAACAATACCATTATTAGCCTCATAGTATAACTAAAAGGATTTCATTAGTGCATATAAAATCTTTAAAAATTGTGTCTTGGGGGCTGGAGAGATGGCTCAGAGGTTAAGAGCATTGCCTGCTCTTCCAAAGGTCCTGAGTTCAATTCCCAGCAACCACATGGTGGTTCACAACGATCTGTAATGGGGTCTGGTGCCCTCTTCTGGCCTGCAGTCATACAAACAGACAGAATATTGTATACATAATAAATAAATAAATATTTTTAAAAAATTGTGTCATGCACAAGGGTATATACCAACTTTTATTAGAAAACATTCTTAAGATTAAATCCTAAAATTTATTCTTGGAAGGAAAGAAACCTAATAATATTTAAAATAATTTGCCAACATAGTTGCACTGTAGTGAATTCTTTTAGCTAGCTCTGTAATGAACACTTCATGAGGACTCATTATGTCATACACATTATTATTGAGCAGACTTGATTGACAATGGAGCTAAGGCATACCGAAATTATACAAGGTATACATAAGTCCCATATGGTTGTATATGTGATCCAAGGAGCAAGTAGGAAGAGAATCACTTAGAATATGCACATTTCTGGGGGCTCATTCTCCTGCATCCTAGATGCAGACATTTTCACTGTATATGTGATTCTAAAGGTGGGTTATTTTCACAAGTCAGATCTGAATCTAAGATGTCACAACTATTTCTGAAAGCTATTATAGGAGTAGGAGCTCTATGAAAGATAAAAAAGGACAGTGAGGTAGGGGAGGAATGCTAAGCACAGAAGTAGTCTCAATTGACTTCATCCTCAAATATTAATGGAACCCCATGTTGGTCCTACTTTGGGGAAAGAGGAGGAATTTTTTATATTGTATTAGTTGGAAGCATAAGATGGCTCTGATATTGGAGATTCTGGGCACATAATCTCCAAAGCAGGATGATCTCAAAACCCAAAGTTCTATAAGGATATATCAGTGCTGCATCCCTGCTGCCAACTTCTCACTCAAGGGCATATTGGCCCAAGGAACAGGATTTTGGAAGAACTCTCACCGCATATGGTATCTATGTGCTCTTGTTACAAGGTCTTCCTTCATGGAATCTCTTTTTGTCAAGGAATTTTATGTCCGAGTACCAGTTCAAGCTAATGAAATACAATTTTTCTCTTCACTTATCTTTAGAATCTTATTATTTATTTGTGCACACACACACACAAATTATGTGTGTTGGATTTCCATTCATTTTGATTTGGACATGTCATGTTCTACCAGTCCCTCCATTGACTAAAGTAAGCCAACTATTGCTGATCACTATTCAAATATACTGTCCATTGCTAATTCAGGATGCTTTTGTCTCACAGACATAAAGAGTATGTGCCTGTAATGGAACTTTTTCCCATCAAAACTCTGATAGTAGAAAGGATAGCAAGATGTACAGCTATTCATATCAGTGTTGCTGATCTCTTTATCCTCCCCATAGTCTTAGGAAATAGTTATTATACCGGTATCAAATACCTTAACCTATGTTCAAGTCTTTTAACATTTTTATTCTTTAGTTTGTTGCAGACAATTAGACTTTTTTCTTCCACAACAGTTTGTCCCAGTCAGTCTGTGGTAGGTATTAGTTGTCACTGCCACGGTGCTGCAGGCACTTGAAATATTTAACCTGCATTACCGAGGTCTGAACTGCTGAGCTATCAGCCTATAGACTACCTTTAGATCCCCGTGTTTCTAAGGATCAATTATTATTCTTTGTTCCTAAGGATCATTTTTGTTGTCATCTTCCACCAGGAATCCAGAAAAGTAAAGGCTTTAAAGGCTTAGATTTTCATTCTCTCCCTCTTTCTCTCTTTCTCTTTTGCAATCTCTCTCTTATTCTCTCTCTCTCTCTCTCTCTCTCTCTCTCTCTCTCTCTCTCTCTCTCTCCTGTCATGGGGTTTAGGTTAGACTGGTCATATATATATGGGGTTTAGGCTCTCTCTCTCTCTCTCTCTCTCTCTCTCTCTCTATATATATATATATATATATATATATATATGACCAGTCTAGCCTAAACCCCATGACAGGAGAGAAACCCACCTATGACACTTCTTGGAGAATCAGAACCCACTGGCAGGATGACCAGAGATATAGAATAGATCCAAACACGACTGGAGAAAAAAGTATCAATGGAATGATACTAATGATGTTCTGTTACATACATAGATTGGTCCCTAGCCCAACTGTAATCAAAGAGGCTTCATCCAGAAACTGATAGGAACAGATGCAGACCCACAGTTAGTTAGAGCTCATGAAATCCTGTAGAAGAGCACAAAAAGGAACTGAAGAAGACAGAAGAATTAAGAACACTCTAAGAAAACTCAGAGCATTAACTAGTCTTGACTCATAGAGGCACATAGAGACATATAGGGAAACTGAATGGGATTGCCCCAGGCACTCAGCATTATGTGTTATAGTTTTGTAAATTGGTCCTTTTGTGGGACTCCTAACAGTGGGAACAGAAGTTGCACTGTTACTGGCCCTTGACACCTTATTTCTTATACTGGGTCACCTTGCTCAGCATTAATACATTGGGAGGTACTCAGTCTTACTGTAACTTGATAGGTTATGTTTTCTTGATATTCATGTGAGACCTGTCCTTTCCTAAACAGAAAGGTAGAAGAACTGAATTGGAGGTTGCCAACAGAGAAGATTGCAGGACAGGGACTGGGAGGACATGATGGAGGGGAAATTGCAGCTGAGATATGAAGTAAATAAATAATTTTCATTCAAAAAAAGAACTGAATCAATGAGTAAAATTATAAATGCCTTTAGACATACATATCTCAAGTAACCTGAACCCTCTCATTTTGACCATGTATTATCTACAAACAACTTATTATGAGGAATAAAATATCAAATTTTGCCTTCCATTCTCCTCATAGTATCTTTGAATATCGATATCACATTCTTCCCAGAAACTTCACCATATAAAGAAGAGTGAGTCTGCAGATTAGACAATGTCTCTGGTTGAGTTTGTCTGTTGTTTGTGGAGTACTATAAAAGGAGACAAATTATCTACTACTACCCAACCTCCAAATAATCAAACAGCCCAGTTATACATACACGTTACAATGGATATCAAATTAATCCTTTATTTAATAAGGAAACACATGGGAAAGAATATAGTATACTCCTTGAATCTGATCTGCGAAACTCTAGTAACAAAATATATTAGCTCAACTGTGTACAAGCCAATGCAAGGAAATCATACAGCATTTCAGAAGATTTTAGTTTGAATGTACCCTATTAGTCCTTTAAATAGCATGTTTAAGAATGTAATATTCCTTCCTTAAAGTCTAAGGTAAGACTATTAACACTTATATTTGGCTAAGTGTTTCATATTATTATAGTATATTTTTATTTACTTAATACGAAATAGCTTCTGAGTTAAGACTTTAGAAAATCTTTTATAATTGCTTGACTTAAATTTAGGTACTATTCTATTCAAAATCCAGTGCCATATAATAGTTTCATATGGAAATATTATATCAAAAAACACATTAACAGTTGAATTTTTCATTGGCTATGAAAGTGTCCATTTAAAATTTTTGAGGTGTGTGTGTGCGTGTGTGTGTGTGTGTGTGTGTGTGTGTGTGTGTTTATGTGTGTGTATGTAAGAGATAGAAAGTAAGAGGGTCTGTGTATATCTGTGTTTCATGATTTTTTTATGTTGCTTTGTTTGTTTATGTTTTATTTGCTTATATTCTAAGGAAAGAGGGAGAAAGAAAGGGTGGATTAGAGGGAGTTGGGTGGATGAGAATGTGAGCAGAATCTAAGAGGAAATAATGGATGGAAAACTATGATGAGAATATATTGTATGAAAAATATTTTCAGTTAAAATGCTTAATAAAATGTTCATTCAATTGCAATTTTTCATATAACATTAAAAATCTCCAATTAAGCTCCAAAATTATTCTCAGTTAGACATATCATAGCTATCACTCACTGTCAAATGAGATTTACTGGTTTTCATTTGTTAATTCTTCATTCATTTTCTTCATTATGCATCTTATATCCTCACCTTAAAAATGCAGTATGTTAGCTTGAAATCTTTATGATACAGTGACTTTTTTTGTGTAGAGATGTCATCCTCTGATAACACAGTTTTTACTATCATTTTTCACGATACCAAGAACATATAAAACAAGGCTAGTATAAGTGTCTTTGAATGAACAAATATATAGGTTAAATCAGAAATTAACAAAGGTATTCTGACAGGTTATCTATGCTTTTTAGAGTTTAAATATCTCTTCCTCTTCTAGAAGCCATTAAATGTCTAACTGTAGTTAGAGAGTTGGGCAACCATCTGCATAACCCCATACCCAAGTTTCATAATTGTCTATAAATATAAAATGACTTTGGATCAACTGAAAAATTCAAATGTATGCTTTTTCTTGTGTTTATAGACTCCTGAACTGCTTTTCAATGTTTCTATTTCAAAATATCATTGATTTTACCTCAAAGACTTTTTCTTTTACTTTCTTATTATCCTAACATATACAATATAAAAAAACAAAACAAAACTCACAATTGTCCAAGGATTTTATAGCTCCTGTGGAAGAAAGTTTTTTTTTTTTTTTTGGTCTTCTAAAGTTAATTCCTAACAATAGCACATTTCACTTCGCAAGGTTTAATGTTGTTGTTATTCTGTGAGTGTCAACATGTTTAATTCTTCAAATGACTTTTACTTCCCAAGTCTACAATAAAAAATGTGTAATTTTTTATATCTCTTTTATAGGTACAACATATCATTAAAGTCATGTTCAGTGTAAATGTTTTCTGGGCAATTTACTTATCATGAATGTCTATTTTACTGACAGATTCAGAGGGTAATAGCTGTGTTCATTCTCATAAACTTATAAATTTGTGAAGAAATGTTGTGATAATAAAGATAAAAAGATATTATGATGTGTAGACCTACAGATGGTGAGGTATTTTGTTATAACTCTATATTCTAAGGTATGAACTAAATCCAAAGTTCAGAAGAAGAAATCATTGTGATTTTTGTCATGCTGAGAGTATATAACTGATTTAGAGTTAGAAAACTCATCAGAGTCATAATAAAATGTTGCTTTTGTGTGTTCAAAGCAGTTAAAAGGGGTAAAATGTTAAATCTAATTCAGCATGAGAGATAAATTCTACTTTTCAACTTTTTCAGGCAAACAGCTAAAAAGGAAGATAAAAGAGGACTAAATATTGGAAATGAAAGACTAAAAATTAAAATAAACAGTAAATATCCACATCAACTTTGAAAATGTTGGTGTTTTTACTAAATACTAGCATATATTTTATGATGAATAGTGACAGATGCATTACCTATATCATACATCAAATTTTAATTGGTTTTATGTTAGCCTAAGGAAATTATCTAAAGGGTGCCTAAGAATCATCAAATAATGACACAATTATGAAAATAATGCCTTCCATTCATATCTTAGATCTTACATTTACTAAACTAAAATAAAATTATATGGACCATATAGTAAGTGTCACACACAGGAGAGGAATCATGTCTTGACACCTAGCCATCTACTTGAGGCCACTGAGGTCATAGGTCTCAGAGAAGAAATGCCCACTTTCACTTTAATAGACAAGCATGATTCCTAAATGTGTTGTGAATATTTATCCTAGTACTCATAGATAAGGGTAGCTTTCATCTATTGCAAAGGGAACTTATCTTGGCAACTAACATCACTGTAGAAAAATACAGTCAAACTGAAAGAACAAGTAATTACCAGTTTCCATTCCCTAACTGATGTATCTACAACACAGCTCTTGAAACTAAGGATGAGGGATCATCAGGGAAAAGGAGACAGAAAGAGCCTAAGAGCCAGGGAACCTGGATATCTGTTTTGAAAGTGTGTTTTCTATAATAACAGGAGAGATTAACTGTTGACAGAGGTTTCTGTCCCATCCAGACCCACAGTCGTTCAGTCCCAAAGAAACACACAGAGATCTACATTAATTATAAACTGGTTGGCCTAGTAACTCAGGCTTCTTATTAACTCTTTCTTACATCTTACATTAACCCAAAATGCTTGTCTGTGTTTGCCACGTGGCTAGGTACCTTTTATCAGCAAGGTATTCTCATCTTGCTTTCTCTGTGTATGGGTGATGACTGCAGACTGAGTCTTTCCTCTTCCCTGAATTCTCCTGTTCTCCTTACCCTGCCTATACTTTCTACATGATCATCCTGCCTGTACTTCCTGCCTGGCTACTGGCCAATCAGCATTTTATTAAAATAGTACTAGTGACAGGATACAAGACCATTGTCCCACAGCACTCTCCCCGGTTTTTTTTTTTTCAAAAAATAAAAGAACCATGAATCTATCTCCTTTGTTTAGCATTTTTCCCAACCGTTATCCATAACAACTTATAGCCAACATTCTAAGCAAAGACAAACATCCATATTCCATTTTGGGGGAATGTGGATGTAGTTTTCCAGGCTACTTCCTGTTGATTGGGGGCACTAATAATCTTACAGAGACCTCAAGAAAATTTTGAATTATGGTCAAGTCTTGACTGGAATATTCTGTGAGGCTTGATCATCTCAGCCAGCAATCTTGAAACTGTTCTAGATGTAGAACTCAGAGGGAACTCCAATGTAGGTCCTCTGAAATGTTGGATCATCTGGGACATTTGCTCCTATTAGAGATTCTTCAGAGGGTCTTCCTTGATCAAACCTGATTTTTCTTAACCGAGAATGAATCCACAGCCTTTCATTTCCTATGGAAACAAAAACAAAACCACTTCTCCAAAGTAACATATCTTTTAACTTAAATTTTGAATTCAAAGCATTTTAAAAATAAGTATGTTGGATTAATCCAGCAGCATTTGTATTCATATGTCTTTTAGCAGTGGTGGTTCCTTCCTTAGCCATCAAATGATTCAAAGACAACACCATACCCTCTGTATGCTGTGGATACTTTGGTTAATGGATAAAGAATCTGCCTTGGTTTGTGATAGGATAGAATAGAGCTAGGCAGGGAAAACTAAACTGAATGCTGGGAAAAAGAAGGTGGAGCCATGGAGCTGCCAGAGGAGAAAGATGCAAGCCTTCAGCCAGACCCTTGCTGGTAGGCCACAAGCCTCATAGTAAAATATAAAAGAATAGAAATGGATTAAATTAAGATGTAAGAGCTAGCCAATAAGAAGCTAGAGCTAATAGGCCAAGCAGTGGTTTAATTAATACAGTTTCTATGTGTTTATTTTTGGGCTGAGCAGCCGGGAACTCACAAGCAGCCTTCTACAACACTTCACCAATTATACTTCAAGAAAATTGTTACTTAAATAAGATCTTACCATGGGAGCTCAGCCCAGTGCTCCACTGTGGATTTGCTTCCATCAGTTGCTGGATGAAGTTTCTATAGTAGCATTTAAGATTACAGTTGAGGAGTGAGAGGAGTGAGAGTATGAGCAAAGAGATGAAGTCCATGATGGGGATACCAACCCAAGCAGCTTACCTGGGCTAATGGGAATGAACCAGCTCAATTCTGACGGCAAACGGACCAGCATAGGACCAAACTAGGCCCTCTGAATGTGAGTGACAGTTGTATGGCTGGGGCAGACTATGAGGCCACTGGTAGTGAGATCAGGATTTATCCCTAATGCCTGTACTGGCTTTTTGGAACCCATTATCTCTGTTGGTATACCTTGCACAGCCTAGATATAGTAGGGAGAGCTTAATACTGCCTCAAAACAATATGGTAGACTTTGTTGACTCCCCATGGGAACCTTTACCCTCTCTGAGGAGTGGACTGGGGGAAGTGAGTGGAAGGTGGAACAAACAGAAGGAAGGCAGAGAGTGGGAACTGAGATTTATATGCAAATGAGAAAAGATAGTGTTTTTAAAAATAAATAAAAATAAAAAATAAAAATGGCCTGACTAAATAAAATACCAAGAGATAAACTAAGAAAAACTCATGGTGCCCGACCATATACAACTATAGGCAACTAATGAATGAGAGTAAGCAGTGAAATAGTTTTCACCAGGCTTGAGCACCTTAATAGATTATCTAATGCCATGTAGACAGAGCTAAAGTCATATATAAAGTATATATGTGTACTTATTCATACATATACATATCTATTCATATATATATAAGTAACATTAAATAGATCAAGCAGATTGTGATTTTGTGCATATGCATGTGTTTATTAATAACAAGAAAAGATCACTGAGTTTGAGTGGCAGCAAGGCAGGTAGGATGCATGGTCAGGGCTAAAGGAATGTTGAAGTGGGGGGGAAATGTTGCAGTTATATTTTAATTAAAGTAAGAGAAAAAAGGGCATGAAATAGCTAAATAATGTGCCTCTTCAAGTACTGGGTCAACATAATTTTAATCTATTTATGATAGAAGAAAATGCTAGCATTGCGTTTACTATTTGAATATGAATATATATGAAATAAACATACTATACATCCTTTAAGTGATATGAACTGGAGAGATTTTTATTCTCAATTCAAGTGCACATTAAAAAGAAAATAAAATCCATGGAATGAGCAGAAATTGATTCTATATAAAAATAAAATTAAAGAGACTTTACTCTCAGTATCAACCAACAAGTTTAAAATTAGTGACAATTCTGTATCTGCAAAACTAAAACCAGTATTACTTTGCCAATTGCAAAAAATTAAACACAGTAAAACTACAGTGTTTCTTTATTTAATGGAAAGTTATCAAATTTGCTACATTTAGTCATTCAACAGATAAGTATGTTTACTTCATCAGTTCAAAATAGTAATTTCTGAGCCTATTTTGTTCAAAAAAGAAAAATAAACACATCACACATCTGTAATAGGATAGTTGTCAAAAATACCAGAGTCAGATATCATCAGAAATAGAAAAATGGTTGAAGTTGGCTCTCAGAGTCTCTAAAATTAAATAATTGATTTCTGAGTGGCCATGTTTCCAGGAGAGTATCAGAGAGAAGCGAGAAGGTTCAAACAAATGAAGTGAAGGGCAAAACCCTCCAGTGAGAAAGAGGAGAAATGTAGGAAAAGGTTCTGGTTATGTGCTCTCCGAGATCAAAAGTGTAATAGTAAACATGAAGTTTTGAGTTCTAATCTAAAGAAAAACTTAAAATCATGGTGCTACTTAAAACTAACATTCTACAGAAGATATCTGTGTAATCAGAATATGCAGATTTCACATCTCTATGGATAAGCAAGATTAATATTGTATACACGGCCATGCTACCCAGCAAAGGTAACCTACAGATATAATGGTATCCCCATCAAATTTCCAAAACATTTCTTCACAGAAATTGAAAGTCAATCAAACCAAAAAACACAAAAAGCCTCACCATCAACAAAAACATGTTAGAAAGAAAAGGGTTTATTTAGCTTCCATGTCATGGTCAAATGAAGCAAGCTAAGTCAAAAACTATAAGTAGGATCTGAAGCAGAAGCCATTGAGGACTACTGCCTACTGATTTTCTTTCTATGACTGGCTCTTCTTATGTAACCCAGGAACACATCTTCAGGGTTGACACTCCCAACCACTATCTGGGACCTCCCACATGATCCATTAATCAAGACAATACCCCAAGAGACTTGCCTAAAAGCAAACTTCATGGAGATATTTTATCAATTAAGATTATATCTTCCCAAAAAATCTGACTAGTTTTGTATCAAACTCACCAAAATTGACCAGCACAGAGACTTGTAAACTATTGTACTTCTCCTTCTGAGTCTCCAGTGCCTTCTTCTTCTCTCCACAGCAATAACACTGCTGTGCGATATCCACACACAGACAATATGCATACACATAAAATCTACCTTTCCCTCTCAATGAAAGCACACACACACACACACACACACACACACACACACACACACACATGAAAATCAAAACAAAGAAAAAACCGATGAGACAAAAAATGTTAAGGGGAAGAAATCAAATCTAAGGTTAAAAAATAATAAATAAAATATGGAGTTTGTTTTGTGTTAGACAAATATTTTTGGTTATGACCTGCCCTGGAATATGATTGATATATTCAGTGACACTCGAAGGGAGAAAATTACTTTTCCATTTCACATCACATATCAATATCCAACATATAAGTTAAGATTGAGACCTCATGCTCACTTCCCACTTGTAGTGCTGGGACACAATCTGACTTAAACCTGTGTAGATTTTTTGTTGTTGCCACAGTCTATGGGTGTTGATTGGAGGGAGAGGACTTGGGAGAAGTTGAGAGAGGGGAAAAACATGATCAAAATATTATTCATGAAAAAATAATAACAAAGTGTAACAAACAATATTGTATTTTGTTTGTTTTAAACAAGTTCAGAGTAATAACAACTTTCTATTCTGCTGGTAGTGCTACAGAAGATAACTAGATGTATTTTTTTATGTATAAAGTTTAGGAGAATATCCAGCCATGGTGACACACTCCTGTCTTTTAACTCTAGCCTCTGGGAAGGTAAAGCTGTAAGACTACAAGTTTGATTTTACACTGGAGTACATTGTTATTTCCAGTCCAACCATACTCATCTAGCAAGACCCTAAAAATAAAAATGAAACACAACAAATTCGGAGACAGGAATAAAGATAGTATTTATTTGCGTCTTTTCATGTACAAGTAAATCCTCCTTTATTAATGTAATATATTATTCTGCTTAGGATACACCCTTTGCACTTCATTACTTTGATATTTTAGCAAAGAATCCTTAAGTAGAAGGTAAAAACAATGGCATCTAATCCAGTTATTGTCTTTGGAATTCAATTTTATGCTCATAAAACAAAGAAAATCAACAAATTTGTGACATAAACTTCTTAGTAAATCAGATAAGTTATTTTTATTGTGCCCTAAGCAAAAATATTTTATTTCAATAAACTGAAACAAATGCTACTGAATCCTGGAGCTTAATAATAGGACATAATGGATTTTACCTCTAGGTCATTTGATAATTTTAAGTGAGCTATAAAGACCAAAATAACTTCATGCCATTTTCTATATATGTATCAACAGAATTAAAGGGAAGATTATCAATCCCATTCTTTATAGCTGAGAGCAATGGTAATTGAGTATAGAAGAACTGTTCATATTTTTATCTATGGGACAAATTGTATGTTTTGTCATATCATTTAAATTAATGAAATTTTGGAAATTCTGTACTAATCTCAAATATTTGACTCTGAAGATGTTACCAGCTAAGTAAAATCATTAAATATAACTCAGAAAAGTAGCTGTCACATAGAATCTTACATTGAAGTCTGAAAATAAATATCAAACTCATAAAAATTGTAGTACCAAAGAAAATCTTTAAAATCTAAGACTTAAGACTATTCAGTGTTCTTTACTTAGAGTGACAGACTAAAATTTAATTCCTAATCCTTCTTTAGAATAGAGGTTTAAATGTAGCATAACTCAGGTCAAGGGACAGGCAGCCACCAATCTATTTTTCCAGGTTCGGGCTATGACAGACAATGCTGCTATGAACAATCATGTTACTAAAGTCTTCTTAATTTGTTGTTAAATTTAGGTTGCTGGTATTTTACTGAGGATTCTTGGGCAATTTTAGGCAAGGAAATCTATCTTTCTCTTTTTCATTCTCTGTCTCTGTTACTCTCTCTCTGTCTCTGTCTGTCTGTCTCTCTGTATGTGAATATGTCTTCATCCCTTTATCTGATTTTGAATTGAAATAATGGAAATGATAATTTTTAGGATTAGATTTGGAGGAATTCTTCCTATTAGCCTTCTATGATACTGTTTAAGGAGCAGAATGTAGAAGTGTGTTAGAAACTACTGGTGAATTTATCTTATCCTAGGTTTTTTCATGGTACAGTTATTATAACCACTTTAATCAAAATACTTGCTACAGTTCTGTTTACACCTTTTCCTTATTTTAAAAACATTTGAAAGCATTTTTTCTTTCAGTTCACATTCATATTATTTCTTTTCAGTTTTGTTTGCTCTAATTTTTCTGTTTCACGTTTCTGATTTTGATAAAATCATTTTTACTTTTTGCTGTTTATTCTGTTGAATAAAATATGTGATTATTAAAGATCTGGACATTTGTACATCTTTTGACAAAAATATTATATAAAGACACAGTAGTATAAACACCATATATACAATTATGTACAAATATTTGTAAATAATTAGCTTACTTGAGTTCACTTTGACTTTTTAATGTTGTTATTACATATAAACTTCCCTCATTGAAATAATGTAGCTGGATCCAGATGTTCAATATACTTTTTTCATTTTTATTTAATTCCAATATTTTTTTAAAATTTCCTTATTTCCTCGATGATCCATTCACTTTTCAAAAATGTATTTTCTATCTTTATGTTCTTGTAGATTTTCTGTACTTTATAACATTATCTAGTTTTAATTTTATACCATTATCTTTTAAGATACAAGAAATTATTTCAATTTTTGTATTATTAAACTTAGCTTATGACCTAAGATACAGTCTGTTTTTGACAAAGGTTCATGGTCTTCTGACAAGGAGAGATACTTTACAGTTATTGAGTGTATATTCTAGAGTTGACTGTTCAGTCTAGTTAATCTTATTGTAATATTTCTTATTGAATTTTTGTATAAATGATTAATCTACTGAAAAGAGTTGATCATTGAATTTGCCCATGTTTTTATATCTGAACCCATTAAACTCTGCGTTCAGATGTATGAATTTTCTAACTAAATAAGGCATCCACTCTTCTGTGCAAATATACTTCCAATAATAACCAGAAGTGTGTAATAACATCTCCTTTAAATATATGTGGTTACATGGTTATATTGCCAGATATAATGATAGCTAGTTTACTCTCAAGTTCCATTTATTTGAATTTTTTTGTCTACTCACTTACTGCCTATGCCAATGGAGTTTGTTTATTACAGACAACAAACATGTTGTTGTTGTATTATGAACAAATAAATCATTTTGCATCCTTTAATTGAGGAGTTAAGAGTAATTGCACTTACCATTAGTTTTGAGAAGCCTATGATGTTTTCCTGGTTAATTTCAGTAATGTTTGTTTCTTTTTCTCATCTTTCGTTATGAAGGTTTATTCGTTTAGTAGACTAATAATGTTTTGCTTATTGTTAACATTTTTATTCTTGTGTTGGTATTCATTTTACTTAAGGTATGATAATTGTGTTTTTTATCTTGTATGCATAAAATTCCTTTCAATTTCTTCTGTCAAGAGACGGTATGAGGCCTTATCATATCAAGCCTTCTCTGGATTACCTGTCTGGGCAAAAATTAGTGATCTCCACATGAAGGCTTGAAACTCAGTGACTACAAAATGACTAATCCTCAAGCTGCTGCTATTTGGCCAAGATTGTTGACTATCCAAATTAGTGTTGTCTTATACCACAGGAACTCTCTCAATGCACAAAAGAATATAAAAAATGGCAGAGAAGAAACCTTATTTGCAACAAATGTCTTCCAAGTTGGGAGAATTGTTATACAAGCAAAGCACTATGTCAAAGATTTGTGGTAAGGCTTTACAGATGTTGGGCAGTCTTGCCCTGATAGTCATACAGATGTCTTTCTCAGTCCTTGATTTTATCTGTATAGTTGATCTTTCTTCTCTTTTCAAAGTTTAAATGGTTCTCCAAAAGATGATTCTTCTGCTTCCAACTATAGTGTAACTCATCTTTCCCTACAGATATCTGTGATACTGTGCCTAAATTATGGCTAATTTTTTATAACCACACTTATTCCTGGAGTGGTCATTGTTAAACCAGTGATAAGAAAGGGGTGTGGCTACTTGGCAAAATAAAAACAAAATAGTAAAGTCTAATTCCTTCAATCACAATTAATGGAAAAAATGTTCTCTGAATATAGTTCCCTAGCATAACACTAGTGTACAGGCCAGGGAGTTCAGGTCGTCTCTCTGGAATGTCTGCTGGCTGTGCAGATAGCAGATGGCTTACAATAAACTGTAGTTGGTAGAATTCCAGATTTTGCTTGTGTGGAATTTATGGAAATGCTCTTCTCTTCTTTTGTTTTTGCCTTACCAAATGGAGATTTTTCTCTTTGCTGTCAGGAGAGACTGTGATTAAACACACGTATTAAAGGTCTGTTTTTAAATTTGTTGTTTGTCTTTTAATTTTATTTTTATAAAAACCTTTCTTTCTGTGATCTACATGGATTTTGACTACTGTTGTACTTTGTACTTTTACATGACATACTCCTCTCCCTGAAGTCATGACCTATCAGGTTGTGTTAAACTCATGGAGCTGAAAAATTGTGGTGTATATCTATCTCTATGCAGCCATCTAAAAGAATGACTTTTGCAAAAATAAAACAAACCAAAGTGACCCTGCCTCCTGTGCTTTATTAAAGAAGATGGAAGAAAGGGGAAATAATCCTAATGAACCAGTTTATGAACAAAATAAAAAGACTCCATTGCTTGGGGTAGAAAGCACTTGCCTTAAATTTATAACTATAAAAATCCTAAGTAAAACTTTATATTTAAGTATATTTTTAGTTTAAACTGTATCATCAAGACTGCCAACGCTTAAAAAGAAAATGTTGCTGTAAGTTTAATTCATAATGATTCCAGAGTTCATAAGCAATAAGATTTGTTTGAAAAGTCACCAGCAACAATTTACATTTAATTAAATGATAGAAATAAAGCATGGATCTTAGTACTGTTTTTAATATAAACCTGACTCAGAGTTTATCTTTAGTCTATTCATGGAATTTAGGTTGACCTTATCAATAAGCCTCATTTCTAACCAGTCACATATTTTAAAGGGCTATGAATTCAAGCTGTAGAGCTTTCTCCAAGGGGCTTTAAAAATAGATGCGAATCTGCAATTCTGTGCCATAAATGGCTCCAAAGAGAGCAAGCCTGTGACTGGAAGGGAAGGCTTTCTCTTGAATGTAGTTTTTGTTCTAAAAACCAAGCAGATATGAATCATGCAATTATAATCTCATGTCCACTTTTACTTTGCTGAACTTCTTGGCAATTCTTAATTTCTTACTTCAGCTTCTCTCAGCACATCACAACAGAACAAACACATACATATCACTGTGAATTAATGAAATTTTCAAATGTGATGATACTGAGTTTGAAGCACGTCAAAGCAAAGAAATGCTTCATTATCCTTATCTATAAAGGCAAATCTAATTTCCTGCAATTTTTCCACACATTGAATCAGATATATTAACTTCTTATGGGTTAAAATATAACTTTTCCTCTGCTTGTCCTCCATTTTAAATCAATTTTAAAGTTTTAAATGATTAAACCATAAAGTAAATTTTTAAATGCACCTGCGATAAAATGCCTTAGAAGTGAACAAATGCAAGGTTTTCCATTGAAAACTCAGAAGGTATTAAATTAACAGATACCTCATTCAAAAACATCAACAAAACAACTCTATTTTTTACAGTATTGTAGACCACCAGCACCACCTACAATAAGAGTAAAATTAATGACTAATGGCACTATAGAATTTAGAATTTCATGACCCTGTTCAAAGGGTACCTCCTTTAGATGATGTATAATTCTATACAATGTTAATCTTATCTGATCATTTTGAATTCTAGAGTTGATTGCTTTTCATGGGATTCCTGACTAATAAGTAGATCATCATTGAATACTTCTGGCATCTGAATATTATTATATATGTAGCATACCAGAGATAAAAATTTAGTGCATGAATTCTCATGGAATTTTAGCCTAAACATTTCCCAAACTTTAGAATATATTAGTATTTGATCTAACTATAAAAATTTAATTTTTTTGACTAGTATCCTGAATTCTAGGTGAGACTAGTGATGATAGTCAATGATAATACAGCTCAAACACAGATGGAGGCATATGAAACAGAATTTCAAACTAAATCTTTCTAGTTTTATCTACATTGGTGATTTATCCTTTATTAGGTATTCTTACTGTGCTGTCTGTTAAGTTTGCAAATTCCCCATAGTTTCTCATAAGTATTATGATTTAACAAAATAATAAACAACTAAAATATTGGTAAAGTTCATAATGATGTCACTTTGCTTTTGATGTACATAAAATTTTATAAAGGCAAAACTGGCAAATCTCAATATCTTATCAGAAATAATTTATCTCACATGCAAAATTGATTTATATCCTAGACTCAAATAATTCAAATAGATTTTCCATTTACAGATATCTAGTCAAAATGTAAGAGCAATGAAGATTTTTCAATGCATAACAATTATGCAGTGAAGGAAATCAGATATTCCATTTCCTCTCTAGTAAATGGCAGTCACCATTGCACAACAATTTTATAACAAAGAGTAATAGGAGAGATTTGCATATTCCTTTGTGTGTCCATACATTTTCTGAATGAAAACCCATTTTCTTTGAAGACACATTTACTTTAAAGAATAGCTTGGGATCAATGACTCTCTTACATTGAGATAAACTTGTTCAATACTGGAAAAAGGTAAAAGTACTTGAATATAAGAAATCATAAAGACAACACTTTTTTCTTATAAATTTAACATAGAATTCTAACAATGCTTAGTTAAATTTTAAATATGTATTTTTCTATAAATGCTAACTAATGAAGATTTCTCTATCATAGGGTTAGCCTGATTCCTCTCAGGAAAAACCATTTCATAATATTTTTTTACATTGTTTTATTTTATTTTTTCCATTCAAAAACATAATTAAAGAAATAAAATTTTTACCTTTCTTCCCCTTCTCCCGGTCTCCTCCCGCTACCCCCCCACCCCTCCTCCCTCCCCCTTCTTCCTTGAAAGAGGGCATGGCGCCCTGCCCTGTTGGAAGTCCAAGGCCCACCCCCCTTGCATTCAAAAAGACTCGGTTCCCAAAAAGATAATACATGCAGAAGAGATAGGTCCTGGTGTCGTTGTTGATGGGTTCTCCGTCCGCCAACTTTCGCCGCCACATTCAGAGTCTGGTTTGATCATATGCTCATTCAGTCCCAGTCCAGCTGGATTGGTGCGTTCCCATTAGTTCAGGCACACTGTCTCAGTAGGTGGACCAGCCCCTCAGGGTCCTAACTTCCTTACTCATCTTCTCCCACCTTCTGCTCTTCAACTGCACCTTGGGGGCTCAATCCATTGCTCTGATGTGAATGTGGGTCTCTGTCTCTATCTCCATCCATCGGATGAAATTTCTATAATGGTGATCAAGATAATCATCAATGTGACTATGGTACAAGGCTAGTTCTGGCACCCTCTCCTCTGCTGCC
>PVIU01010473.1:0-69847 GCA_004026605.1 Ondatra zibethicus | reverse complement strand
CCCAGGAATCTCTCTCCCTGTGCCGAGATAGGAGGTACAGAAGGATCGGAAGTCCAGACGGGACTTCCTCTTCCTGCACTGAGATCAGCTATCCAGAGGGGTGAGTGTGTACAAGTCGTCCTGGGAGGTCCCAACCCACTGAGACTCCCCTGACTGAAATCAGAGGAAGAGATGGGTAGGCGTCAATCCAAGAATTCCTTCAACAATCTGAAAAGCAACATGATAACACCAGAAACCAATGAGTACTCAACAGGAGAACCTGAGCAACCTAACACAGAAGAAGTAGAAGAAATCGACTTTAAACGTAACTTTATGAAAGTGATAGAGACCTTTAAAGAAGAGGTGAAAAACGCCTTTGAAGAAAGGGATGAGAAAACTAACAAAAAGTTAGAAGAAATGAATAAATTCCTCAAAGATACCCTAGAAAACCAAGAAAAAGCAATCAAACAGAATGTTTCTGTTTTGCCAGATGTTAGGAACTATATAGGTTTAGGAAAGTAAAAATAATAAGTTTTCCTCTAAGATCAATAAGTCCACTAGCTCTGGGTAGTTTTTGGTTTCCAATATCAGGCAAAGCTTCCTTTTTGCTAAGTGGGCCTTAAGTGTTATCAGACAGGTTTTAGTTACCATCAAGATATGATTATCACTATGCACTTTAGCATTATCTTGCTATGCTGATTATTATTGTGGTTCATAGACATCATAGATGGGTAGGATTACTGTTTGCTCTCATTTATTTGAAGCTTTAATGTGGTTTCCACTACTTTGAAAGCTATTGTCAGAGAGAAATCTTTTAGGTCAGATATACCTTGCATTCTCTGAACCCTGTGGGCACAGAACAGGTTCTCTTAAACAATAGGGATTTACCATTTATCTCTGGGAAACAACCATGGGGGAATAGCTGTTTTGGGAGTCTCTGGGATATCCCTGACCAATGAATCAAAAGCCATCTTCTTATGTATGTTTCTGATGCATTTGTTTGATAATCTATGGCTCTTAGTTTGCAAGCATTGACAGCAAAAGTAATATATATATATATATATATATTTCTCATACACTTATAAGATTTATATGTAAGTTGGAGTAAGTAAAAAATATGATTCAAACATCCTTATTGCTGTGACTGTCAATATAATGTGACCATCTGTATCAAGCTTCTTCTCTACAAACAGATCATCCCTGCCATGTGGAACTACATCTTCAAAATGGGAGCCAAAATAAACTTTCTTTTCTGAATTGTTTTCATCAGGGCATTATGTCACAGAAACAAGAAATATAGTCAAGACAAGCCCCTAAGGTTTATTATCAAAAGCTTGCACTTTGGGGTCCTCTGTCTGAGGCTTGATTGCAGAATGTTTCTGATCTATTTTCCCATAACATGTTCTTGGGCATTGATTTTTTTCATCTCAAAGGCATAGTCCCCATGTTTACTTAGTACCCCTCATCAATATCTGTGTCATTTTAGGTGTCTATATCCTGTTTCTGGGAGTCATATAGATGGTTTCATCATAAAAATGATGATCAAAAAATATTTGGAAAGTTGAAAGAATTATTAAAGATATCAATGAGGAAATAAACTTTTATTAATAAAATACATTAAAAACTCCCAAGCAGAGATAAAACATACAGCACCAGTTACACCTTGGATATTTTACAACAATTAGATGTGACAATTCTGCTAGAGGATGGACAGATGCTTTTATATTTCAGAATTTTGTGAAATAACAAGAATGGGTGAATGAACAAGCCAAAGCTAAAGAAAGACAAAGAAAACTTCAAGCTAAACTCAAACTTCTCACAGTTAATAGTAGCTCAATATCCACTTTCAAATCTGAACTCAAAAAAATGCAATCAATGAACCAGAATGAGCCTCTTATTTGATGAATCTTACTGCAATTGTTGACTTTGCCAGAGCATTAAGAACAGAAGAAACTTTCAAACTTGGATTAGGACATGTGAAAGAGAACAGGTAAAGATCCAGGTAGAACTTGAGTTCTACCTGGAGAATAAACAATGAAAATAATTTACAGAAGAAAGATTATCTAATGTCAAATGAATGATAATCCTTATTTTATCTGCTTTGAAGAGGTAGCTTTAGCGAATTGAAGAAAACGTCTGAGCTGTATAAGCAAAAATATGCCAGTATAAAGATCCAACAACATAATAAATGCTGGAGAGATGAGGAAAAATAAACTACTACAAACCTACTGCAGAGTATATAGAAAGGAGAAATGGATGATCCCAGTCTAAAGTCAAGAGGTATTTCTTCAAGAATAAAAATATATTTTGTGCAGTGTTAGAATATTGTGAAGTAAAAGTCTTGAATTATTACCTGAAATAATACAAAGTAGGGCCTGAGAAAGAAACTGAATCTATATCAATGCCTCCTGTTATACATTAAACTATGAAAGATATTCCTGGTGAGTACAACAACATTTGCTGAAGTCAAAACAATTGATTTTTATGTGTACTGAATTATGAATGATGATAGTAGTAATACAAAAAGATATATTTAACTTCCTAAGAAATGGTCACTGATAGGTTTTTACCTCTTCATTGTCTTATAAACATAAAGTAAATTCCAGCAATTGCCAATAAGTTTGAAGAGTGATCAGTTATAAGAAATATAAGTTATAAGAAACCAGTCCAAAACTTTTTTAAAATACTGGTCTAAGTGCCCCCCCCCAAAAAAAACAACCAGTTTACATGTACCAGTTAATTCTCCTACACAAATAAAATAAAATTCTTCAGAAATCATCCATATGGGTAAGATAACAAAATATTCAACTATACTTTCTCCTTGAAGCATGATTACGGAATTTCTTCCAAACTTTGAAAGAAAGTGCATGAAACAATGCATTCCAAGCTGTAAATGTCTATGACTGACAATCTCAATTGAAATAACCACCAAAACAATTCACTATATCTGAATGAGAAAGAAAAATATTCCCTTAAATATTAGTGGTTCCAATTCACCAATCAAAAGGCATAGGTTGACTGGATAGATCAGGAACCCAATCCATGTATCACTTATCTACGAAAAAAAAACATTTTAAATTTCAACATAGGCACTGTCTTAGAGCGAAAGTATGAACAAAAACATTCAAATCAATGGGGACCAGGAAGGAAGCAGGCATGTAATTTGGGACAGAACAGATTCAAAAGGAAACTCATCAGAAGAGATAAAGCTGGAAACTTCATTTTAACTAAAGCAGCAGTTAAGCAAATTGACATAAATATTTTAAATATATGTGCACCAAACTTTGGGACACCAAATTTAAAAGCAATCTTAACAATAAACTTCTACTAGAATTCAGGACACAGAAAAAATTCCATTAATGATGGGTGATTTCAATATACTACTTCCTCCATTAGACAGGTCATCTATATGTAAACAGAGACTGCTCTTTCATTTCTGGACTGCTTAGGCACAAATAATCACATAGAAGCTTTATTAATTACAGCACTATATAGCCTATTAGCTAAGATTTTTTATTAACTAACTTTTACATCTTAAATTAACCAATTTCTATTAATCTGTGTATCACCATGAGGTTGTTGTCTTTTGGTAATATTCTGGGGAGGCTGTCTCCTTTACAGCTACATGGCATCTCTCTAACTCTACTTTCTTTCTCAGTCTCTCTTCAGATTTCCCATCTAGATTTACTCTGCTAAGTCATTGGCCAAAACAGCTTTATTCATCAAGAAATAAAGCAACACATACAGATGGACATCACACATCATCTCTCTCCTTTTCTGTCTAATTAAAAAGGAAGGTTTTAACTTTAATATAATAAAATTACATATTCAAAACTGTTCTTATGCAAGGATTATATTTACAGTCCATGTATATTTGGCAAATTAAGGAAAATATTCTATCATCAGTCATATCTTTATGAGTTTAAAGTTTCATATCTAATTTATCTTTTAACATAACTTAGGAAAACTATAACCATCTCTCTTCAAATCCACAGGAGATCTGAGAAGGATATAATATTATCTAAGTAAACAAGAAGTACATTTTAAGCAACTTCCAAATCTCTAGAATTGACAGAGACATCTTGCTGCCTGGAAAATCAGCCAAAGTTCTTCTGTAACATTGGAGCATTCACCTTCTGCCTACCAGCCCATAGTATCCAGCAGACTTTTTCATGAAGCAGGAAATTTGAAGATCTCTTCTGCCTTGTAATGACAATGTTCATCATTTGCTCTTTTCTGTCCCCTACTGAATGCACGGCAGTTTCCGCTGTGAAATGGGGACTCTGAATGGCCATTCCATCCTTTGAAAAATTTAGCAGTCACTTTTCTGTGGGTTGTACATGTTTACTTTATACAGCATATCATTAGCCAGTCCAGGAAAGATCAGTTTCTTGCCCAAATGGCTAGCCTTGTCACAGTAAAGGTAAATTCCATAACCAGTTTCTTCAATGTCCATGAACCTCTGTGAAGCAATTGGTGGTTCCAGAAGTAGACATGTCTCACTGTTGAGAAAAGTCTAAGTTCTTAAAACATTTTGAATGTCATATTCTGTAAGCCTTTGAAGTGTAAAAGATTCTATCTAATTGAAATATATCTTTGTATATCTACAAAACCTAACTAACATGACTATAGTTTGACTACTATAGATGAGTATCTATTAATCTGTATTTCTTAATTACACATTATATTTTAATGAACTGCACATATATAATATGTTAAACAAAAGCATATATATATATCAAGGACATTAAATAAAAACCCCAGAATTGATATAATAAAGGGTAATTTACTTAGGAGTAGAATCACAGATCACAGTCCTCTGAATAAATGAGGAAGAGGAACCAAATCCAGCAGCCAGAAGAGAAAGAGATCTCATGCTTTACACTGGCATTTATAGTAAAAGAGGTCAAGCCCAAGTGGGTGGGTAACTTAAAGGCTACTGGCTGTAGGATTTCCAACAGCACCTCCCCCTTTTATTTAAATAAGAGAATTCTAAGCCTAATGCAAAATTATATACAATAAGAAAAAACAACAGGTATAAAAAATAGAATTACAACAAGTATAAACAATATCAAGCAAAAAGCATGTGATAAATGTTTCAATAATTATCCTATCCTAAGGAATTTAGGTCTTATATTATAAATTAATTGGCCAAGTGATGACAGAAAAGTAACTACAATTATCTAGTCTTCAACCCCATCAAAGACCAGAGAAGGGAAACAATATTACTTGAGTAAGCCAGAAGTGCACTCAAGCAACTTCCAAAATGTGCAACAAATGACAGAGACAACTCGCTACCTAGGCAATCCACCAAAGTCTTATTTGCAATGTTGGAGCAACCAATGTTGTCTAAGGCCTAGAGTAACTGACAGAAAATTTTTAGGAGCAGGAAATCTTTCAAAACCCTCTTATCCTATCTTGGCAAGATTTGACAGTCTTTTTCCTTGTGTCCTGCTTGTCACAAGGAAATGCATGCATTTTTTCAGTGGTCAATGCATGGGCAGTTCCTAGCCCAAAGGCTAGTTTTGCCAAGAAGTAAACAAGATTCAACTGGAGTGTCTTTGGTACTCTATTCTTGGGAATATATTGGTGTTAGCAGGAACAATTTTGCCTCACATCAACAGAACCCTGAATTATTTAAATGACATATTCTACAGATTTTAGAAGTGGTTGAAGATTGACTATCTATGCAGAATACAATCTCTATGTATCTAAAGAACTTGATTAGTCTAACTATAGGTATGACAAACATGAATGACTACTGACTTATAATTCTTGATACCTATATAAATTAAAGACTACGACTTCATATTAGAATATCAAACAGCCAGGCAGTGGTGGCGCATGCCTTTAATTCCAGTACTCAGGAGGCAGAGGCAGGTGGATCTCTGTAAGTTCTATTCCAGCCTAGTCTACAAGAGCTGGTTCTGGGACAGGCACCAAAGATACAGAGAAACTTTTCAAAAAACCAAAAAATAAAAAGAATATTAAACAATCTTTAAACATCTGTGCAAAAAATGAAGACATCATGTAAATATAAACAATGTCTAAAAATCTTGATCAGAGGTAGAAATGTATATTACAATATGATTAATATAGCCTAAAATTGTATCAATATGCAAAATGTCTTAAGCAGAGATAGAACTATGCATGCATATAATAAGACAAAATAACTTTGCCTAGGTATATAAATATTATAGATGAAAATAGGAACATATTCAATATGATTTAAGTTTTTATAAATATAAAAGAATATATACCAGTGTAAGTTGCCTATAAATAATAGCTCACAAGCATTCATTCTATTACTCACTACTATTATTGTAAGTAAACCCATATTAATCTACTATTCCATCCAATTTCCTTTTTTTTAAAAGAGATCCTTGAGCCTACATAATTTCCCCTGAACCCCCAACCCTATACCAATTAAAAAACAACCCCTAATTGATATGTCTAACCATGAGGGACACTTTGTTGGGAGAGAAAACATCATCTTCTAGAATTACTTCCAGCTGTTGTGTGGGTGATGTTCTTTCTATGGGATCCTGTGAAAGTAAAATGATGGTTAAGTTTCAAGATTACAATCTGGTATATTTGCAAATTGCAAATAGTCTCTGAGTATTTAGTAGGGTTTTTATGAGGTTCCTATTTGGGGTTCTGGCCAGAATGCTGTAAAAAGTATACCATTTCAGCTAACCAAGTTGGAATCATCTTGAGAAGCTGGTACCCCAAACAGGACTTATAGTAGCTCTATCAAGTAGCTCTATCAGCATCATGACATCATATCAACCAGTTGTAGTTATTGTTGTGGGGCCGCATCTTCTTCCTGGAAACGTCAAAGATTGCTGCATGAAAATTCATTGTTCATTGTGGAAAACTTAAACCTTATTTATAGAAACATATATTTAATGAAAAGTACGATAGAGACAAAAATATGTATAAAGAAAAGTAAAATATTTTATAAATTCTTTCTTCTTTCTGTCCCATACCAGATGGCTCCTGGCATGAGAAAGAAACTCTGAATTTTTCTCTTAACAACATGCCTGGATTTAGAGAAGGACAGAGCTTTGGTCTAACTCCAAAGCCAGCTTTGATTTTTAAGGAAGTTATGACTATTATTCTAGTTTATATTTAGAGATTCTTACCCTCAAATAACCTGTTCTCATAAGTCATAATTCTATTTGCTTGGTGATGCTATCTGGACAATTATGTCTTCTTCTTTAGGCATCCATATGTCCTCACTATCTTAACTTTCTGAAGATGAGTATTTTGCTGCAAAAATAAGAACAGAACCCTGTCCCGACTCTTATGAGGTTTCTTTACCACCTGATTGGTCACCTCTATGAATGATCCATAGTTTCTCTTTCTCAAGAGATATCTCTTTTTCAAAGTGAATCTTTATTAATTTTGATGGTATCCATAACTTTTCTTCTCCTGTTGCAACAAGAGCAAAATCCCTTCCCCAACATATCACATTTCCTGGTTTCCTTTGTGAGGTCAAAACTTTCTTGATATACACTGGCTGATTTAATTCAGGTTTTTCTCTTATCCAATGTCTTTCTGTTGCTGTTGTTATGTTCTCATTAGTGTTAAAAAATTAAAAGTTAATAAAGCATTATGTAATCTATTTCTGGAGTATTTTTCATCCCCTTCTGTTTGTTTAATATATCCTTTATACTTTGATTTGATCTTTCTATAACTGCCTAACCTGTAGGTTTGTTTGGTATACCTGTAATATACTTTATATTACAATAACAAAAACTGTTTCATTTTCTTAGAGACATATGCTGGACCATTATCTGTCTTTATTTGTACATTTATACCCATGATGGCCATAATTTCTGATAAATGTGTGATTAGTGAATCAGCCTTTTCTGAGCTAAAATCAGTCGCCCATTGAAAACCTGAATAAGTGTCAATTGTGTTTTGTACATATTTTAATTTTCTAAAATTTGCAAAGTGGAACAATTCCATCCACCAGATTTCATTCTTTTTAGTACCCTTTGGGCTAGTCCCTGCAGATAACGGTGGTTGGTTATAGAAAGAGCAAGTAGGACATCTCTTTATAATCTCTTTAGCTAGTTGCCATGTAATAGGAAAATCTTTCTTTAAACCTTTGCTATTGACATGGTCTTTCTTATGAAATTCTGAGGCCTTTAATACTGTTTCAAATCAATGAACAAACAAGAACAAACAATTTTTGCTTTACCTTGTGCTAGAGGGCCTGACAGACCCATATGGGATTGGATGTGGGTTATGTATATGGGACAGAGCCTATTCCTGATTATATCTTGAACCTGTATAAATAATTAAGTCAATTCTATATAATCTTGTAAAAGACACTAGTATCATTATGCAAGACAACTCTTTTTGATTATTGTGAATCAGTAACTATATTAAGAGGTCCTTTAAAATCACTTAGTACCATGTGAACAGCATATAATTCTGCCTTTTAGACAGAATTATAAGGGCTTTGTTCCACCTTAAATCTTCTGGTTTGTAATCTGCCTTTTCTGATTTATTTGCATCAGTATATAATGTATGGGCTTCAGTTTTGGTGTGTCCCATACAATGTGGAGAAGGATCCAAGTAGTTTTCTTTATGAGGTTAATTCTATCACTTTTGGGATAATTGCTATTAATCTCTTCTAAAAAAAAAACTAGCACAAGCTGTTTGCAAAGGTTCATTGTCTTACCATAATATTTCAATTTCATCAGTACTAAAAGGCACTATAATTTCTGCTGAGTCTCTACCTGCTAGTTGATGAAGTATCAATTTTTCTTTTATAATTAATTCAGAAACTTTTTCCACATAAGTTTTTAATGTTTTACTTGGTTAATATGGTAAAAAGATTCATTCTAAGATAATATCTTCCCTTTGCATAAATATTTCTGTAGGGAAAATTCTGGAAGGAAATATGACTAGAATGCAATTAATATTTGGATTCACCCTATCCACATGTGCCTTCTGCAATTTTTCCTCAATGACAATCAATTCCTTTTATAGTTCAGCTGTTAATTCTCTGGGATTATTTAAGTCTTTGTCACCATTTTGTCATTTTGTGTAAATAAAATACTAGAACAGGTGTTATCCCAACATCTGGTCATACACTGGAAATGTCTCCTAACAATCTTTGAAAGTCATTAAGAGTCCACAATCAGTCTCTCCTAACTTGTGCCTTTAGTGTTCTAGTTTTCTGTAAGCCTATTTTATAACCTAGGTAATTTGACAGAATCTCTTCACTATGTGTTTTCATGAGCAATTTGTTATCCCCTTTTAGCAAAACTTCCTTTACTTATTCAAACATTCTAATTTATCTATGGTCGTATCAGATAGCAAAATGGCATACATGTAATGGTAAATTAGAGATTCAAGAATTTTTTTTTTCTGCATTATTTCCAATGGCTGACTTACAAAGTATTGGCAAAGGGTGAGGCTATTGAGCACTCCATGTGGAAAGGTAGTCCATTGGTATCTCCTAGTATGCTGAGAAATTTTTTGAGTAGGTACTATGAAGGCAAATTTTTTCTGTCCTTTTCTTGTAAAAGTATAGGAAAGAAACAATCTTTAAAATCAATAACTATAAAAGGCCATCATTTGGTAGTAGAGAAGGCAGAGGAATTCCAGAATATAGATGGCCCATACATTCAGTTACCTTGCTGACAGTTCTTACATCTATCACCATTCTCTGTTTACCAGAATTCTTTTTAACAACACACATAGGAGAATTACAAGGGCTGTTTGATTCTTCAATATGGTAAGCATCTAATTGTTCCTGTACCAGCTGTTTCAAGCCTGCAGTTTGTCTTCTGTTAAAGGCCACTGTTTAACACACAATGGTTTCTCAGTTAACCATCTTAAAGGTACGGCCATTGGTACCTCTAAATGTTTGCTAGCTATTTTGTGTTCTTGTACAGCCAAAATGTCTGGTGACCTTTGTGTACAGTACATTATACTATCCTTCCCAGAAATACGAGTTTTGGGGACTGCAGGAATATTAATCTGAGTATTCCATTGCTGCAGCAGTTCACAATCCCTTATATTCACTGTAATATTAGGCACGTACTGCCTCAACCTTCATCTCTGTCATTCTGTCTTTATGCAGTCAACCCATCTTGTACTTTGTTTCACTTGAGAAAAGGTTCCAATGCCTAGGATTTGAACATCTGATTCTTGTAGAGATCAATTTGGATGCCAAGATTCTGGAGTAATAATACTCACATTTGCACCTGTGTCTATCAAACCCACAATTACAATGCCATTTATATGCACTCTTAGCTTTGGTATTTGAACATTTGTAGAAGTGTGCCAGAATATATGTTTTCTATTTCCTATTGGAATTTTTGATTCATCCTCCATGTTCATTCCATCATTCAGAAAAGTATGTTTTTTTACAGAAGGCTCTGGATTTTTTTAACTTTCCTGGTGACACATATCTTCCACAGTGACTGGGAATGACTGGACCACTTTTGACTTGGCAACCTGTGAGAGACCACACAAAGGAGTTTCCTAGTGGAATCATGTTGCCTTGTCTGTCTTTTGTTGATCTGCATTCATTGGTCCAATATCAGCCTTTGCCATACTTTCTATACAATTTAGAAGTTTGATACCTTTTATTTTTCCATTTACAGAGGAGCCATTACTTCTATGAATTCGCTGTCTACATTCCATTCTCAGATGTCCTATTCTACCACAATTAAAATATTTGGCATTTTGATGTCTCCTCATACTTTTGGAAATTGCTTCTACCAAAGATTCAGTATCATAGTCAAATGTCTCAATGTTCATTGTATGCAGGATCCAGTCATACATTGGTGCTGATCTAACATTTAAAGGACCAAGTATCTTTGTGCATTCTAAGTTGGAATTTTCAAAAGCCAAAGAGTTAATAAGTACTCATCTAGCATTTGGGTCTCTTACTCCTATTTGTACAGCCTTAGTTATTCTTTATAAAATGTCACTAAAGGTTTCCCTCTGACCCTGTTTAACCCTGATATATGATTCAATTAATTTTCCGAGTTCTTGAATCCTATTCTAAGCATTTAAGGCTGCTTTGTGCCATAGAGACAAGATTTGATCATTGTAAAGAGCTTGAGCCTATGCGTCAGCAAAAGTGCTCTCACCATGAATTTGATCTTCAGAAGTCTCAGTTCCTTTTGCTTTTCCCTGTTGTTCTAAAAGTTTTGTCTTTTCTCTGAAATAATATTTCCACAGCAGTTGGGGCCCATCTTTCTGGAGTGCTGAAACTAACTGAAGCCAATTATGTTGATTATCCTTAAGGCTAGAAACCCATTTCTCCCTAAGAAATATGAAATACAAGCCATTAGTTACTACTGCTTGCTTAAATTCTTTTAGATCATTCATTCCTATAGGTATCCATTTACCCTCTTTGGTTCCTTTTGGGAATTTAGAACTTGGTGATTTGTCAGAGTAGCTTACAGGGTAGAAAGCTAAAACTCTGGGTAAGCCAACTCTTGCTGGTATTGGCAATGCTAAATCCTGTCTTTGTACCTTCTTTTATCTGCTCGTCAGCTCCAATAATTTCCTCAATCATTTCAAATCTTTTTACTACTGTCTTTTGTAAAGCCTAAATCTCCTTGCCTCTATATATTTCTTATGATTTCACTTAGGCACCTATGCTCTAGTCCTCATTCTGAAAATGTGATTCCATGGTCTGAAGATTTTCCTTTAAAGATAACATCTCATCCTTGAACATTATTTGGATAGCATGCAGATTGCCTTCCTGTAGAGATACTCTATCTTCTAGCCTATCATAACTATTTAACAGATTTCGATTGTCAAATTCAATAGTATATATTCTTTCAGATAATTTCTCAGTACCCTTTGACATGGGTTGAATTTTGTCTGTCAAATTAATGTTAAATAGTTTTAATTTTTTCAGGTAACTTCTGATTTTCAGTGGTATTAAATCTGTCATCTAGATGTTATTATTAGTCTGTAATGACTGTATTATTTCTAAAAGTGCCTCACTCTTGGATCTGTTATCAAACTATTTTCTTAAGGATATAATATCAAGAAAAATACTGAGTCCCAATATCCAATAAATGGATGTATCACAATAACCGTATAAGCCTTGTAGAATACAATTCATTGTATAAGCAAAACGGAAAATAAAATTTTCCATGGTGATGTTGTCTGCCATTATATAACTTTTGATTATATTGATTTATTAATTAACAAAATATTTACTTGTGTTAAGAGGTCCAGGAAATTGTTGTTGGTGTGATAATTTTTAATGTTCAGCAGGTGTCATGGTTGCATATTCACAACCACTGGTAGTGCAACTGGTGGAGCCAAAAATAGTCCCTCGTAGCTTTGGTTTTCTGCCTTCATGCTGGTTAAATATTGACAAATATGCTTTGCTTGACAAATTAAATAAAATTAATTCAATTCTATACGTGGAGCAAAGAGACCAAAACTCAGGAGCAGGGAGCAAAAACTGGAAGCTGTACAAATCATGAATTAGCCTGTGTATTAAATTAATTATATTAAATTAGCCCATTAATCTATTTATCGCCATGAGGCTATTGCCTACCAGTAAGTTTCCAGGGCATCTCTCTCCATTGGCAGATACACGATGTCTCTCTTATTGCATATACTCTTTCTCTCTCTCTGTCTCCCTATCTCTGTCTGTTATGATTTCCAACCTGGCTTTACTCTGCTAATACAGTGGCCAAAACAGCTTTAGTCATGAGCCAATAAAGCAACAAATTTAGAGGACACCCAACACCATCTTGACAAAAATTAAAGAGAAATGTCACAGGTAATTATTACAGATAATTGAAAGCATATATCAAATGTGCATAATACACACACACATACACACACACAAACACACATACAAAATATACCAAACAATCACCAAAAAGTACATTTTAGTTAGCAGCATATGACAGCTTTCCTTAAATAAACTGCAGCCCAGGGCACATCACAATACTTTATAAATTAAAATATTCAGAATATTCCTTTTAGCTGATCTGAGAAAAAGATAATAAAATTTAAAAATAATGTGAAACATATGTCTTATAAAATCACAAACTAAAGGAAATTAAACAACCTATTACTTGGTGATGAAATGGATCAAAGAATAAATCAAGAAAGAAATAAAAATTTTCTTGAAATAAATGAAAATACAATATAGCAAAACCTCTGTAATACATTGAAAGATATCCTACAAAATAAATGTACATCTCAAATTGCCTATATTACAAAAATCACAGAGAGCACAAATAAATAAATTAATGATGCAGCTCAAACACTTGGAAAAACTAATCAATCCCCAAAGCAGTAAAATATAAGAAATAATAAAAATTAGAGTAAAAGTCAATTAAATGGAAATAAAGAAAACAATACATCAAAACTAAGAGTTGATTGTTTGAGAAATTAAAAAAAATAGTGACAGAATCTTTGTTCACCTAATAAAACTAAAGAAAGGATCTAAATTAATGGAATTATAAATGAATAGGAAGACATTATAATAAACACCAGTGAAATGCAGAATATTAGAGGAAAATATTTTAAAAACCCATAGTCCATTAAACCAGAAAACTTGAAAAATTAGAAGATTTTCTAGACTGAATCAAACCACCAGAATTAAAGAAACAAGAGATCAACAACATGAATTAGACCCATAATGTATGAATAGTTTATAATCATAAGAAAATTCCTCTCAGACTTTTAAAAATTGAGGTATAGAAAGATTAACAGCAGAGTTCTACCAGACTTTCACAAAAAATTTTTATCTAATCCTTCTTAAATGGTTTGAAAAAAATTGAAACTCATTCTAAAAAGTAAGATTTATTCCAATAACAAAGCAAGCAAAAATTCTATGTTAAATAATGGCAAAAAGAATACAGGAATACATCAAAATTATATACCATTATCAAGTAGCCTTTATGCCACATTTGCAAGTCAACAAATGTAATAAAACACAGAAGTGGGCTAAAACACAAAAACTTATTATCATATTGTTTGATGCAATAAATCCTTTAGTAAAATCATGGCTACATGATAAAATTCCTAGAGAATGTAGGGATTGAGAAAACATTCCATAATATATTAAAAGCTGTATATAAAAAAACCCACAGTCAACATTATACTAAATGAAGAAATCCTGAAACAATCCAAATGATGTTTGGAACTAGACGGATATATCCACTGGTTGCATTAATTTTCAAAATTTGCTTGAGTATCTATTTGAGACAAGACAATTAAAGGAATAGAAATATGGAAAGAAGAACTCCAAGTATCCCTATTTGCAGAATGTAAGATATCATACATCAAAAATTAAAAGAATATATCAAAACACTTCTAGAAATGTTAAATGAACTCAACAAGATGGGAGGATGCAGAATCAACTTTCACATATCAATAAATTTGCTATATTACAAAAAAAAACATACAAAGAAAGAAAACTTGGAAATACTTCCATTCGTGGTAGCCTAAAAGAAAATGAATTTTCAAGGAATTAACATAATCTTATGTTGAAAAGTATAATCATTTTTTGAAAGAGATTTTTTAAAAAAGCAACAAGAAATAGAATGTCTCGTGGTCATGGATTTGTAGAATTAATATTGTGAGTATGATCATTTTACTAAAAGCCATTTGGAGATTTAGTGCAATCTCAATCAAAATACCCATCTTATTCTTCACATAAGTGGTGCAGGATAATTGTCTGTATTCTGTCAATCATGTTTTAAATAAATGCTGATTGGCCAGGCAGGAAGTATAGGCAGGTCAACCAGATAGGAAAGAGAGGCAGAGTGGTAAGACCAGGAGAATGCTGGGAAGGAGGAAGCCCATTCCTCCTCACTCCTGCCCAGACCACTGAAGAAGCAGGATGTGACCTGCCCTGCTTAAAAAGGTACTGAGCCATGTGGCTAACATAGATAAGAATAATGGGTTAATATAACTTATAAGAACTAATACTTAGCCTGAGCTAATGGGCCAATCAGTTTATAATCTTCTGGAGACCTCTGTGTGATTTTCTTTGGGTTTAAACAGCTGCAGGAACTTGGCAGGACAGAAACTCCTACAAGCAACCTGGCCCCTCATGTTACAGAATGGCACCTACGTGGATAACTGCATCCGCGGAAAGCCTGAGAAATCTTGGAAAAGAATAGAGTAAAGCATGTTTTCTTGATAGCAGCAATTTCTCGGGTCTGCTCTGCTTGCTAGAGGCAAGCAAGCACTCTCATCTAAGAGAGGCTTCCTCACTCAGCTTTAGCTGTAAAGCCTTACAGCTCTTTTAAGAGGTCCTGCCAAGAAACACTTAAATAGTGTTGATAAAAAGCTGACCACATGCTTTTTGGTTTTCAGCTGTAGCAGGAAAAACCCTGTGCCGTTTTAAAATGCCGACGTTGTGGGCTGACCTGCCAGGGCAACTCTGACTCTTTCAGGCAGTCAGTCCGACTATGAAACATTTGAATGTGGTTTGTGCTTGCTGGCAGGGACCTTGAAATGCCATAGAGTTGTGGTGATGGGCGTGGCTGTAGCTGTTACCTCAGTCACGAGGCTGTCTGGAATCTCAGGAAGCTAAGAAATGGGCTGGATCCAGTCAGCAGAACCACGACTTTAATCCTCCTAAGTATTGCTTGGCAAATTGCAGACTCATGTGATTAGAAAGGAAGACATATACAGTAAAGAGAGATTAAAAGACAAAGAAAACCTCTAAATGGTTTACAGCGTGTTAAAAATATATGCAGACTAAAGGTTAAAATTCTTAAAGTAAAAATGGAATAAAGAGAGTAGTTGGGTGTTGTTGTACACACCTTTAATCCCAACACTTGGGAGGCAGAGGTAGATTGACCTCTGTGACTTAAAGTTGTGGTATCACACAACTTTAATCGCAAAGTTTGGGAGGCAGAGGCAGACAGATCTCTGTGAGTTCAAGGTGTGGTAGCACACACCTTTAATCCCAGCACTGGGGAGGCAGGGACAGGTGGATCTCTGTGAGTTCAAGGATAGCCTGGTCTACAGAGGGAGTTTCAGGACAAAGATACACAGAGAACCTGTCTCAAAAAGCCAAAAGTTAAAAGTAAAAATAAAAGAAATAGAGGTTAAAATAAAGCCACATAAAAATGGAAAATACACAGAGAATCTGGATAATTTATGTTATTATGCTCTTTTTGAATTGTTTGAATGCTGAGGAAGGAGCAACAGCTGCTAAAAGACTTTTGTTTATAAATGTTGCTGAATTAACCCAAGGAAGGTATTTTGAAAATACCTTGACTTCAAAATTGAAGTAAAAAGGTATGTTACTTTGAGAAGAGATTTTACTTTTGTTTCCAGAGGAAACAAGATGCTGTGAATTCATTCTGAGTTAAGAAAAATCAGGTTTGATCAAGGAGACAACCTGAGAAATCTCCAGTAGGAACAGATTACCCAGATGACTGAGTTCTACATCCAGAACAGATTCAATACTGCTGCCTGAGATGATCATGCCTCACAGGATACTCCAGTTAGGACTTGATCATAACTCTAAATTTTCTTATGTCCCCATAAGATTATCAGTGCCCCCCCAACCAGCCAGAAGTAGCCTGGAATACTATACCACATTCCCAAAAATGAACTGTGGATATTTTCCTTTGTTTAAAAAAAATTACCGGGAAGTGGTGCAGGATAATTGTCTGTTTTCTGTCAATCATGTTTTAATTAAACACTGATTGGCCAGACAGGAAGTATAAGCAGGTCAACCAGACAGGAAAGAGAGGTAGGGTGATGAGACCAGGAGAATGCTGGGAAGGAGGAAGCCCATTCCTCCTCACTCCTGCCCATACCACTGAAGTAGCAGGATGTGACTTGCCCTGCTGAAAAAGGTACTGAGCCATGTGGCTAACATAGACAAGAATAATGGGTTAATATAACTTATAAGAACTAATACTTAGCCTGAGCTAATGGGCCAATCAGTTTATAATCTTCCTGGAGACCTCTGTGTGATTTTCTTTGGGGATAAATGGCTGCAGGAACCAGGTAGGACAGAAACTCCTGCAAGCAACCTGGACCCTCATGTTACACATAAGTCGGAAAAATAAGCTATCCTATAATTAATATGAATCCATAGGTGTTCCTGGATACTCATTGTAATCTTGAACAAAAATAACAACCCTAGAAAGATTATTATTTCAGATCTTAAGATATATTAAAATTGTAACCATAAAGAGAAAATAATACTGGTACAAAATCCCATGAATGGAATAAAATTCAATACTTAAATAGGAGTACCTGTAACTTTTCCCATCTAATATTTGAAAATTGTCCAAAAACTGAAGCTAGAGAAAAATAAAACATCTTTAACATGTGGTGCTGGGTAAACTGATGTCAACATGTAGAAGAATATAATTAGATGTGTACCCATTACCTTTCCAAAAGCAAAACTCCAATTGCATCAAAAATATAAACATGAAAACTAAAGCACTGAAATTGCTAGAAAAAAATATAGATTATCCTTACATGTTATATATATATATATATATATATATATATATATATATATATATATGATAAAGAACTTTCTGAATAGCACTCTATTTACCCAGGAATTAAGGACAACAACTAACAATCTGGACTTCATAACTAAAAAGCTTCAGCACAGCAAGAAACATAGTCAGTTGAGTGAACAGAAAACTCAGAGAATGGAAGAGATCATCTTTGTTACATATATATGTAATAAAATATTAATATCCATAATGTTTAAAGAGCTCAAAGACAAAGAATCAAAAAATGATCAGTGTGAAAAATTGACCTAAACAGAGAGAACTTAATAAGAAAGAGAAAGTACCTAAGAAAATTCTTGTGGTGACCCACACATTTAATCTCAGCACTCAGGATTTTTGGATAAGAGGATCTCTGAGTTGGAGGGCAGCCTTTTCCAGTGTACAGAGTAAGTTCATGACAACCAGAGTTATAAAGAGAAACACTGTTTCAAAAAACTAAATTAAAAAATAAATAAAATCCCAAAATATTTATTGATCCTATAATTAGGAAAATGAAAATAAAAATAGCTTCATGATTTCACCTTACCTCAATCATAATGACAAAGATCAATGAAACAATCGTCAACAAATAATGAACAGGGTATGGGAAAGACATAGCACTGGTACTAGGAATTGTCCTTGGCAAACAAGCTGGCATTTTGGAACCTATTCTTTGTGTTGAGATGACTTGCTCATCCTTGATGTTGGCTTGGGTAAGGGAGAGAGGAGCTTGGTCCTACTTTAACTTGATATTCCAAATTTGTTGGCTCCCATGGGAGTCTTTATTCTTTTTGAATGGGGACAGAGGAGTGGATGGGTAGGTGTAGAGAAAGGTGAGGGAGGGAACAGAAGTAGAGGAGGGAGGGAAAACTGTGGTTGTTATACATGAATATATTTTATATATTAATAAGAAATGAATAAAAATTCAGACCAAAGTTTAAAACATCTTCCATATGCCATAGGTATACCATTCCTTGGCATATGCTCAAAGGACTAGGCATTTTACTCCATAGATACTTGCTCAATCATGTCCATTACTACTGTATCCATAATAAATAGAAAATAAAAACAACCCAAATGACCGTTAACTGATGAAGGGATAATGAAAATTTAGTATATATATATATATATATATATATATATATATATATATATATATAATCAAGTTCTAAAAAGAAATAAAATCATGAGTATTGCAGTTGAATGCATGAAACTAGAAAATATCTCAGGAATGAGGTAACTGCGATCCAGAAAGACAAATGTCAAATGTTCTATCTCATCACAATCTCTTGTTTCCAAATCTTCACAGGTGAGTAAATATACTAGAGAACTTGAAAATCCAAGGAAGTAAAATTGATCCAATGCTGAGGTATGAGTTATAGAAACATTAGTCAGAGGAATATTTGCTTAGAAGTGATCATATTCAGAAAATAGGAAAAATGGAGGTCCATTGAGGAGGCTGGAGATCAATACAGAGAAAAAGAGGGTAAAATAATAGTAAAGATGTCTGAAAGGCTACATAGAGTCACACTATCAACTATTTCCTCTTAATACCAATAATCCTTAAATTATTCCACACAGTAGAAACAGTAGGAACATTGCCAAACTCTTTTTATGAGGCTACAATTACCCCGCTACACAAACCACAGAAAGACATTACTAAGAAAGAGAATGACAGACCAATCTCACTCATGAACACTGATTCAAAAATACTAAATAAAATACTGGCAAATCAAATTCAAGAACACATCAGAACCATCATCCACCATGATCAAGTTAGCTTCATCCCAGAGATGCAGGGATGGTTCAACATATAAAATTCTATCAATGTAATCCACCATATAAGCAAACTGAAAAATAAAATCCACATGATCTCATTAGATGCCGAAAAACCTTATGACAAAATAAAACATCTTTTCACTATAAAGGTCTTGGAGAAAGCAGGGATAGAAGGAACATACCTAAACATAATAAAGACAATATACAGCAAGCCAACATCCAAAATAAAGCTAAATGGAGAGAATAAAAGAAATATACAGCAAGCCGACAGCTAACATCAAATTAAATGGAGAGAAACTCAAAGTGATTCCACTAAAATCAGGAACAAGACAAGGCTATCTGCTTATCTGCTCTCTCCATATCTCTTCAACATAGTTCTTGAAGTTCTAGCAACAGCAATAAGACAAAATAAGGAGATCAAGGGATTAAAATTGGAAAGGAAGAAGTTAAACTTTCGTTATTTGCAGATGACATCATAGTGCATATAAGTGACCCCCAAAACTCTACCAGAGAACTCCTACAGCTGATAAATACCTTCAGTGAAGTGGCAGAATACAAGATCAACTCAAAAAAAATCAGTAGCCCTCCTATACAAAAAGGATAATGAAGCTGAGAAGGAAAACAGAGAAACATCACTGTTCACAGTAGCCACAAATCACATAAAATATCTTGGGGTAACACTAACAAAGGACGTGAAAGGCCTATTTGACAAGAACTTTATGTCTTTAAAGAAAGAAACTGAGGAAGATACCAGAAAATGGAAAGATCTCCCATGCTCCTGGATAGGAAGGATCAACATAGTAAAAATGGCAATCTTACCAAAGGCAATCTATAGATTCAATACAACCACCATCAAAATCCCAACACAATTTTTCACAGAACTTGAAAGAACAATACTCCACCTCATATGAAAAAGCAAGAAACCCAGGATAGCCAAAACAATCCTGTACAACAAAGGAACTGCTGGAGGCATTACCATCCCTGACATCAATCTCTATTACAGAGCTACAGTAATGAAATATCTTGGTATTGGCATAAAATCAGAGACGTTGACCAATGGAATGTAATTGAAGACCTGGATATTAATTCACACACTTATGAACACCTGATTTTTGACAAAGAAGCAAAAAAGATACATTGAAAAAAAGAAAGCATCTTCAACAAATGTTGCTGGCATAACTGGATGTCAACTTGTAGAAGAATGAAAATAGATCCATATCTGTTGCCATGCACAAAACTCAAGTCCAAATGGATTAATGATCTTAATATAAAACAGACCACACTGAACCTGATAGAGGAGAAAGTGGGAAGCAACCTCCAATGCATGGGCACAGGAGACAACTTCCTAAATATAACCCCAGTAGCACAGACAATAAGGACATCAATAAGTAATTGGGAACTCCTGAAACTGAGAAGCTTTTGTAAAGCAAAGGACATAGTCAATAATATAAAAAGGCAGCCTGATGAATGGGAAAAAATCTTTACCAACCACACATCTCCAATATATATATGTATAAATAACTCAAGAAATTAGACATTAAAATTCTAAATAATCCAATTAAACAGTGGTGTACGTAACTGAACAGAGAATTCTCAACAGAAGAATTTCAAATGGCCAAAAGATACTTAAGGACATGTTCTTCTTCCTTAGCTATCAGGGAAATGAAAATCAAAACAACTTTGAGATACCATCTTACACCTATCAGAATGGCTAAGATCAAAAACACTAATGTTAGCTTATGCTGGAGAGATTTTGGAGCAAGGGGAATGATCACCCATTGCTGGTGGGAATGCAAACCTGTGCAACCACTTTGGAATTCATTGTGGCAGTTTCTCAGAAAACTGGGAATCAACCTACCTAAGGATCCAGCAATTCCACTCTTGGGAATATACCTAAAAGACTCTCAATCATACTACAAGAGCAATTGTTCAACTATGTTCATAGCAGCATTATTTGTACTAGCCAGAACCTGGAAACAACCTAGATGCCCTTCACCTGAAGAATGGATAAAGAAAGTGTGGCACATCTACACATTAGAATACTACTCAGCATTAAGAAATAATGTCATCTTGAATTTCACATGCAAATGAACGGAATTAGAAAACATTGCCCTCAGTGAGGTAACCCAGATCCAAAAAATGAATATGATATGTACTCACTCATAAGTGGATACTAGTCATAAACAAAGGGCAATGAGCCTATTGTTCATGGTCCTAGAGAAACTAAGTAATAAGGTGAACCAAAAGAAAAACATATATAGACCCACCTGGGTATTGGAATCAGACAAAAATTTGGGAGCAGGGAGGTGGAAGGTAGAGGGAGGGAGAAGGAGGGTTGAGGAGAACTTGAGGGAATGGTATGGTCGAGATGGAGGAAGGTCAGATATGAGAGCAAGGAAAGAGATATCTTGATTGAGGGAGCCATTATTGAGTTAAAGTCAATCAATAATTCGCAGTCCATTTTTAATTGAATTTGTCAATCAGGACTTGAAGGGGGTATAGTATAATGTTTAAAACAACATTCGTGATATTTCCCATATGGCATATTGAATAAAATGAGCAAATAAACAATAGTAGTCATATCCATTAATAAACAACACATAGTAAATAGTCCAATAAATTTGATCCTGTAAAACAAGGGAAAGAAAGATAAAATTACCTAGATCCTTCTAGAAAATGTTCATTGATTTTAAATATCCAAAGTAACACAATCAATATTGCCTTAAACTTAAGAATCAGTAATCACATTTCCAGTATCTGTATCTGTGACTATCATATAAAAAGCAATACTGTCAAATAATTTTATTTAGTTTTAAAAATGTTCTTAATATATTTAATGTAGTTCCACTTGTGTATCTTCATATCCTTGTAGAAGTCCTAAAAATAGGAACAGATGCTGTCCCTAATGCTTTGGTTTTGACTGTCTTTTTGGAACACATTCCTCATACTGGGTTGCCTTGTTCAGTCTTAATACCAGGGAAGATGCTACCATCAATTGATATGCTGTATTTTGTTGCTGCCCATGGGGAAACTGCCTTTTTTCTGAACAAAAATGGAGGAGGAATGGATGAAGAGGAAGAAAGAAGGTGTGGGGAGAGAAGGAGGAGAGGATGGATGGAAAACTAGAGTTGGGATGTAAAATAAACAAATAAATTCAATTAATTAAAAATATGGTCCAGAAGTATCATATATTTAAGTATATAATACTGATTTCTAATTCAATTTCAAGATTACATCTTTTTTTTCTTATTTTCTTCCCCCTAAAATTCTTGTGGTTTTGTCCACATTTTCTTGGGACTTGGTCTGCCCTGTGTGCAGGGTAAGCTTTCTGGGATCAAGGAATCACTAAAAGAGACTGACTTGGCCTGGCCATTGGGAGAAGTGTGAAAAACACTGCATTGGAGAGACTGTGCCAGACTTTCAGGGGAAAAAGCATGAGCAGCAGCAAGACAGGCAAGGTCAGACTGCCAGGAGGAGAAACATGAGCAGCAATATGGTGTGCTGCGATGACAGTAGTGAATTACAGGAATTATCTAATCACTGGAGCATTAGTCTCAGACACAGCAAACCAGAAGGAATGATCAGTTGATCCTCGGGTAGGCACCTGGAGGACAATCACTGAAGGCTCTCCTCTGCCTTCACCTGAAGGAGAAATCAACAGAGCCACATCCCTCAACTATGCCAATGGTAGGAAAAGGGAACCCCCTGAAACACAGGCTCCTCCCATTCCACTGGAGGAAGAGATGGATAGAAAAGAAAGTAAGATTATACTCAACAACATAAAGAGCAATACAGCAACATCAGAATCTAGTGGTTCTACATCAGTAAAACCTGAATATGCCAATGCAGGGAAAGCAGAAGAAAAAACCTTAAAAATAACTTTATGAATATGATTGAGGCTCTTAAAGAGGAAATAAAAAAAATTCTTTTAAGAAATGGAGAAAAGGACAACCAAAAAATTGAAAGAAATCAATAAATCCCTTAAAGAAAGCAAATAAAAACCATTCAAACTGATGAAAGGAATGGTTCAAAACCTGAAACAGAGGCAGTAAACACACACATACACACACACACACACACACACACACACATACACACACACAAACCAAGGGAAATCCATGAACAAAATATCTAGGTGAACAATCAGGAACTACAAATACATTAAATAAATGATAGTATAAAAGAGATAAAGAGAGCGTCCCAGGCATTGAAGATATGATAAAATAGATTCTCTGGTAAAAGAAAACATTAAAATCAATAAATTCTTAAAATAAAATATCCAGGAATTATGGAAAACCATGAAAAACCAACCTAAGAATAATAGGAAATAAAGAAGGAAAAGATGTTCATATCAAAGACATAGAAAATATACTCAACAAAATCATAAAAGAAAACTCTCCCAACCTAAAGGAGGACAAGCCTATGAAAATACAAGAAGTTTACAGAACACTAAATCAACTGGACCAAAAGAAATGTATTCCTTTCACTTAATAATCAAAATATTAAACATACAGAATAAAGAAATAATATTATAAGTTGCAAAGGTAATGAGACCATGAAAGCACATGAAAGCAGACCTATCAGAACTACATTGAACTTCTCAGTAGAAACAATGAAAGGCAGAAGGTCTTGGTCTGGCATTATGCAGAAGCTAAGAGACATAGATGCCAGCCCAAACTACCATATCCAATAAAGCTTTTAATTACAATAGATGGAGAACACAAGATATTCTGTGTCAAAACTACATTTAATCAACTTCTATCCATATATCCATCCCTATGAAACATACTAGAAGGAGTACTCCAACCCAAGAAAGTTAGCTATATCCACAAAACACAGGTACTAAATAATCCCACACCATTAAATTCCAGGAAGAGAAATGTACACACACACAACACCTACAACAACAACAGAAACAAAAATAACAGGAACTAGCAGTCACTGATCATTAATACCCCTTAATATCAATGAACTCACTTTACCTTTAAAAATCACAAGCCAACAAACTAGATATGAAGAAAGAATCCATCCTTTGGCTATACGCAAGAAAAACACCTCAACTACAAAGACAGATATTACCTCAGAATAAAGGGTTGGGAAAATATTTTCCAATCAAATGGACCTAAGAAACAAGTTGGTATTTAACAAAATAGAATTCAGTCTAAAATTAGTCAAAAGAGATGAAGAATATCATTTCATATTCAACACAGGAAAATTCAATCATGATGAAATGTCAATTGTGTACATCTATGCCCCAAATACAAGGGCAATTTCATTTGTAAAAGAAACACTGCTGAAGCTTACATTACACATCAAGCATCACACACTAAGAGTAAAAGTCTTAAACACCAACTCTCACCACTGTACAGGTCTGCCAGACAGAAACTTTACAGAGAAATAAAGGATCTAATGGATGTTATAACTCAAATGGACTTAACAAACATCTATAGAATATTTACCCAAACACAAAATAATATACCTTCTTCTCAGCACCTTATGGATTCTTCTAAAAATTGAGCACATACTCAGTAACAAGGCAAATCACAACAGATACAAAAAAAATGGTATAAACCCCAGTGTCTTATCATATCAAAATGGATAAAATTTAGAATTCATTAACAGTAAATGCAGAAAGCCCAAAAACTCGTGGAAATTGAACAATGCTCAGCTAAATCAACACTGGATCAAAGAAGAAATGAGAAGAGTAATTAAAGATTTTCTAAAATTCAATGAAAATGACTGTACAACATACCCAAATGAATGGAAAACAATGAATGCAGTGCTAAGAAGAAAGTTCATAGCATTAAAAGCCCATATAAAGCAGGTGAAAAAAAATATACAGTAGAAAATTAACAAAGAACCTTAAAGCCCTAGAATAAAAAGAAACAAACTTACCGAGAAGGACTACTCAACAGGAGATATTCTATCTGAGAGCTGAAATTGACAAAATAAAAACAACAAAAACAATACAAGAAAAATCAATGAGACAAAGTTGCTTCTTTGAGAAAATAAGCAAAATAGGCAAACCTATATCCAAACTAACATGGCAAAGAGAATATCTAAATTAACAAAATCAGAAATTAAAGATGAATATAACAACAGACATGTAGGAAATACAGAAAATCATCAGGTCATACTTCAAAAGCCTGTAATACACAAAATTAGAAAACTTTAAGAAATTAACAATTTTCTGATTAAGTATCACATACCAAAAATAAATTAAAACAAGATAAGCAAATTAAATAGAGTATAACCACTAAATAAAAAAGTTCCCTAAAGTCTCTCAACAACAACAATAAAACACCAATACCAGATGGTTTTAGTGCAGAATTCTATGTGATTTTCAAAAAAGAATTAATACAAATACTCCTCAAATTGTTCCAAACAATAGAAACTGAAGGAACATTGCTCTACACTTTTTAGAATGCCACATTTACCCTGATACCCAAATCACACAAAGACACTACTAAGAAAGAAAATTACAGACCAACATTCTTCATGAACATTGACACACAAATGCTCACTAAAATACTGGGAAACAGAATCCAAGAACACATCAGAAAAACTATCCACCATTACCAAGTAGGCTTCATTTGAGAGATACAGGGATGCTTCAACATATAACAGTCTGTAAATGTAATCCACTACATTAACAAACTGAAAGAAAATAACTACCTGATTATCTCATTAGATTCTGAAAAAGCATTCAACAAAATTCAGCCCCTCTTCATGATAAAGGATTTGGAAAGAGCAGGGATACAGGGAATATACCTAAACATGATAAAGGTAATATACAGCAAGCCAACAGCCAACAGATAACTAAATGGAGAGAAATTCAAATCAATCCCACTGAAATGAAGAACAAAACAAGGCTGTCCAATTTTTCCATATCTACTCAATATAGTACTTGAGGTTCTAGCTAAAGCAATAATAAAACAAAAGGAGATCAAAGGGATACAATTCCAAATAGAAGAAGTCAAACCCTCACTATTTGCTGCTGATGTGATAATATACATAAATGACCAAAAACTCTACCAGGAAACTCCTACAACTGATAAACATTTCAGTAACATATCAGGATACAAGATTAACTAAAAAAAAATATCAGTATCCCTCTTGTATAAAGATGATAAATGGACTGAGAAAGAAAAACAAGAAATATCACTGATTACAATAGCCACAAATAACATATACTATTTTGGGGCAATTCTAATCAAACAAATGAAATATCTAGATCTGTATGATAGTAACTTTAAATCTTTGAAGAAAGAAATCAAAGACAGCAAAAAATTGGATGATATTCCATAATCTTGGATAGGTAGAATTAACATAGTAAAAACGGCAATCCTACCAAAAGAAATTTACAGATTGGAAACAATACTCATCAAAACTAAAGCACAATTCTTTAAAGAGCTTGAAAAAACTAAAGCACAATTCTTTACAGAGCTTGAAAGAACACTACTGGACTTCATATTGAAAAACCAAAAACACAGCATAGCCTAAACAATCCTTTACAATAAAGGAACTTAAAGATGCATGGCCATCCCATTAAAAAGCTCTTCTATAGGACCTAGTAATAAAAAACTGCTTTCTATTGTCATAAAAACCTACAGGATAATCAATGGAACTAAATTGAAGATGCAGATCTCAACCCAAAGACCTATGATCACCTGATTTTGGCCAAAGAAGCTAAAATTATACAATGAAAAACAAGAAGGCATCTTCAACAAACATTGCTGGAATAACTGGATTATCTACATGTAGAAGAATGGACACAGAACAATATCTATTGCAATGCATAAAACTCAAGTTCAAATGAATCAAAAACCTCAAAATAAAACAAATCCTGCATAAAACTCAAGTCCAAATGGATCAAAGACCTCAAAATAAAACCAACCACACTTAATTTCATGGAAGAGAAAGTGGGAAGTACACTTGAAAGCATTGGCACAGGAGACCACTTTATAAATATACTTTTGTAGCATAGACACTGAGTTCAACAATTAAGAAGTGGTGCCTCCTGAAACTAAGAAGCTTCTGTAAAGCAATGTTCATGGTCAACAGGACAAAATGGGAAATTTCTTTACCAACCTCACATCCGACAGAAGACTAATCTCTAGTATATGCAAAGAACTCAAGAAACTAGACATCAAAAGAACAAATAATCCAATAAAAAATATGGTACAGACCTAAACAAATAACTCTCAACAGAGGAACCTCAAATGGTCAAAAGACACCAGGAAATGCTCAATATACTTAGCCATCAGAAAAATGGAAATCAAATCAACTCTTATACCTGTCAAACTAGACAAGATCAAAAACACTGATGACAACTTATGATGGAAAGGATGTGGAGTAAGAGGTACACTCCCACATTGCTGCTGGTAGTGCAAACTTGTACATCTGCTTTGGAAATGAGTATGGGGGATTTCTCAGAAAATTAGGAATCAATCTACCTCAAGACCCAGCAATTCCACTCTTGGCTATATACCCAAAGGATGCTCAATCATACCACATGGACATTTGTTCAACTATGTTCATAACAGCATTATTCATAACAGCCAGAACATGAAAATAACCTAGATGCCCTACAGTTGAAAACTGTATAAGGAAAATGAGGTCTATTTACATAATGGAGTATTTTTTACTAATCAGTTAAAAGTAATGACATCTCGAAAATTGCAGACAACTGTATAAAACTAGAAAAAAACATACTGAGTGAGTTAACACAAAACCAGAAAGCCAAATATAATATGTATTTTCTCATGAGTGGCTTTTAGATATAAAGCAAAGAATAACCAGTCTACTGTCCAGAACCCTAGAGAACCTAGACAAAAAGAAGACACTAAGAGAGACATACAAGGATCTGCCTAGGAAGAAGAAAAACATAGGCTCTCCTGAGTGAATTCGGAGCATGGCGTTTGGAGAGCTGGAAGGGGATAAGGAAAGAAGGAAGGGGAGTGACTAAAATGTACAGTTCCATTAAAAACAATAAATAAAATAAAATTAAATAAATATACTAACTCTCCCAATCCTATTAACAATCAAATTCTGAAAGTTCCTCAGCTAGTGGTGGGATCTCATACTCACCTCCTCTAGTCCCTCATGCCAGGATTTGTCTGCCTGGGGCTTGCACATGTTTTTGTACATGAAGTCACAATCACTTTTCATGTGTGAAAATGCCCTATTTGCCCATAAATACTTTTTTTTAGTTATTCAATGGCTCTACTTCTTTTATTATTTTTGACCATTTGTCCCTGAAGACATCTGAGCATTGAAAGTGTTGTGATATCAATGCCTCATTTAGGGCAAAAGTCTCTGTGATCTTTTCTTATTGCTTGCTGATCAGTTGTGGTGGTGTGTGGTGTATCACAAATAATTGCCATCTACTGCAAGAAGAAAATTTTCTGATAAGGGTGAGAGATGCTCTGATTCATATGTATAGCAACAAGCCATTAGGAAGCACTTTAATATTTTGTGATTTAACAGAATAATTGTATTGTTCCACTCAGAGCTTATGACCAAGCTATCCATACTTTAATGAGAGCTATTAAGCAGGAAGTTGAAAAGGAAAACAAAATAGAATTCCAACTTATACTTTGAATGTTACTGGCATTCAATAATAAGGTGAATTAATCCATTATTGTCCACTTTATCCATCAGTAACTTATTATTCTTGGATACTTTATTGACACAATAATATTAGAGATTTATCATAGATTATTGTTCGGTCATGTTATTCATTTTTTGGTGCTAATCTCTTTTTTATGTCTAAATGTATAAATTAAGCATCATCTTATGTGTGTGCTTAGGACAAAACATCTGTACACATACATTTGGGTACTCCCTGTTCTATCACTCATCCATTGGGCAATTTGAAACCTAATTATAAAGAGAATGATGCTGTATCTAAGTTTGTTCAAATAACTCCAGTTGGTGTAGAACGTAAGAGTAAATACATGTTGTCCTATGGTATGGTCATAACATTAAACCTCACAGTATCATAAATGCTCAAGAAATCTGCCTTTAGAAATTTAAGCTTTTGTGATAGCAGTCCTAGAATTTTAATATTTACATAATACTAATTGCCAAAAATGATGATCATTATTTTTATAATACATAATTTGCTTAACACTGAAATGGAATAAAAATATGAAGTACTATATAGTAGTTTAATTTCTGGCAGTTTTGCACTACAAAATGAAAGGTTTTATTGTATTAATCAATCTATAATCAAAGTATATTTGTTAATATGTATGCTTGCATCTTTCTTCATCCTGAAGTATACTTTTCTTTTTCATATAGTTAAGCTAATACATAAGTACCTCTTTTCCTGGGTCTGTCATTTTCTACTCATGGTGACTGGAGAAATACCAGAATGAAATGAAATGAAAGATACTAAGCATGACTTCTAGTTTAGAATTTGTAGTACAACTCAAACTCTGTACTTAGTCCAAGCCTCCAACTCAGTCTTCACTAGATTAGTAGAGACACTAGTACACACCAATAATAATGTGCACATCAACAAAACTTTGTCTCAATTCTCTCTTGTAGCTATTATTTACAATAATTTTATTTTGTTCTACTCAATATATAACATTTGAGCCTGGCGGTAGTAAAACACACCTTTAATCCCAGCACTTGTGAGGCAGAGGCAGGCAGATCTCTGTGAGCTCAAGGACAGCCTAGTCTATAAGAGCTAGTTCCAGGAGAGACCCCAAAGATACAGAGAAACCCTGTCTCAAAAAACAAACAAAAAATGATACGGAAAATTAGAAAAGAATATAATAGTTGCTTGGTGATTTATATAGGCCTTACTTTTGATTCACTTTGTGATCAAATAAAAGTAACTTATTAAGAAAGTATGTCATTTAATTTATTATTTAAATTCAGGTCAATATATATCAAGTGATTACTCATCAGTTGATACACTTCAGTATATTTTAAAAAATGCTAAGTTTAAATTTGAGCACTGATACAGGAAACTTCATACTGGGGAGGATTAGGCATCATCTTCCACATCCTCATAAGGTCCCAAAGCAAAAACAAAATAAGATTACACCAAAGTTCTTCCTTGGAAACCAGTGAATTTGTGAGGGTTACTTAAAGAGCATAGGTGAGGGGTTGTGAGCAGACATACTGGAATATCTGCAACTGATGTGGGATTCCCCTCTGTATGCTGTGAATACCATTGGTTAATGAAGAAACATTCTTGAGCCCCTGATATGGCAGAACTTAGGTAGGCAGGGAAAACTAAATTGAATGCTGAGAGAAAGAAAGGCAGAGTCAGGGGGAAGCCATGTATCCCCACCAGAGATAGAGCTGGAACTTTTCCCAGTAAGCCACAGCCTCATGGAGATACACAGATTAATAAAAATGGATTTAATTAAAATGTAAGAGTTAGCCAAAAAGAAGCTAGAACTAATGGGCCAGGAGTGATTTAAATAATATAGCTTCTTTGTGATTATTTCAGTTCTGAGTGGCTGGAACAAACAAGATGCCTCCTCCCACATTCACCCAGCATGGATGAAGGCTTCCCCAAGTTTGAATAAATGGGGTCCACTTTCACATCTTTCTAAGGCTATACTTCTAGCACCTCCTCAAGGATACATACAATTAGAGCAGAATTTCAAACATCTGTTTTAAAGACTAGCTAGTTACTCCATTGTGGGTGCTAAGTCTTTCTACCATCTCCTCCTATGAGGAAGCATCAACAGTCAGTAAGCCCCAGAGTGGTGATGTTTTGTAAGTGGACACCGCTTAACTCATGATGATGATGGAGTTTTGCTCAGAGGAGAGAACTGTAAAGCAAACATTTATATTTAATATCAATAAATAGCATTATAAAAGGATTATTATTCACAATCACAATTTTTCCAGATTAAAAACAAATACTGGTAGGAATTTTAAAAGAAATACTTTACATAACTCAAATGTCTCCCCACTTTGTGAAAAGCTGAGGAAAATAAACACCTATATGTTAGCACAACATGTAGGAAACTGAATTATTACTACTAAGGAATATATATGATTTGAAAGCATGAACACAATAGTAAATCTGACAAATTTTTACTGATTACTATTGAGGATTATTACTTTAATTAGGCAAAGATATGTTTGACTGCATTTATTAAACAATGCAAAGGTGTGTTGTTTTGCCTACCTAAGGGAGTTGATTGATCTAACAAAAAGCTGAATGGCCAATAGTTAGGCAGAAGAAGGCTAGGTGGTGCCAGCAGGCAAGGAGAATCAGTAGGAAGAGAAACCTAGACTCCAAAGAAGAGAGAAGAGAGGAAAGAGAGAACAAGGGAGAAAGTGAGGGAGGTGACAGGGTCTGGCCAGGGAGCCTCCAGTCAACACGATACAGAGTAGGACATAAAGAATGAAAGAAAGGTAATAAGCACTTAGGGAAAATGTTAGTTGACAAGAAACAGGTGAATTTAAGTTATAAGAGCTAGTGGTACAAGCATAAGGTAAGGCTGATCATTCATAACTGATCATTCTCTGTGTAAAGATTTAGTAGCTAGTTGGTGACCCAAAGGAAAGCCTTATATAAGTCACAAACTAACATATTTATTCCAGTTATAGACAACCTACGTCATGAATTGCTAATCAAATTTCCATAGGTAAATTCCAAGAAAAATGTTCAAAAGTTAAGACATTGCTAGAAATACTTTATGCAACTAGAGTGCTATACATTTGTGAATCTTTAGTCCTACTGTTACTGGAAAGATATAAATCACCTTTCTCAACAAAGCATAACCAAAAGAAAAAAAGAACAGCAAGAAGGAATAGCCATAAATTTTCAAAATGCATTTCAAAAGACTAGATTTGCAGCCAAATACCATACCTGGGGTCCCATTAAAAATATGGACCTATAAGCTTGGGTAAGCATGAATTTTCAAGGATTACTTTTACTAAAGTTTGCTAATGACTTTAAATCAAGGTAACAGGATGCTCTGAGTCATTAAACCTAAACATCATGGTCACACATTACATTCTTAGGAAATGACATTGCCAAATCCAAAAAAAAAAAAAATCACAGTAAAAGCAGATTTGTGGTATCCTTCATTGAAACTGTAAGTAGGTCAAAATTGTAATTGTAAAGCAAGCATCCTGAATTATTTACTGATTTAATTCAAAATGATTTTACTTAAAATGATTCAGTGAAATTTATGAGTAATTTTTTATAGTTACTGAAAATATTTAGTGTTAGTAGAACATATGGCATATTAAGGAAGGGAAAACTTGAAGCTAATGATTTAAAGGGAGTAGAACTGTTGGGTAGGGAATAAGAAGGGGTAATAGTATATGATAACCAAACTAATGATGTGTACAAAACCTCTATGGAAACTTATCCCTTATAATCTCATTACCAGATATACATGTATTTAAAAAAAATAATTGGATGGAGGTACTTTTCACAGGTATATGATGCTGACCCCAAAAAATATAAGTTATTAAATGAAAATCAGAGTTATTGGGCAGGGAGGTGCCAGAGGCACTCAAAACATCACAAGCTAGTATGATGGCTCTTAGTCACCAACAACAGCTAGGAGAATACACCACTCACTTTGTATGTGGGATACAACAGCATCAGTCCTTAATTGACTGAGAAACAGTCTTACTGTAGGCTAGCTTTCATGGTATACTGCAATTTGCTATGGGACAAAGGGTTTCATTGAATTTATCTGGAAGTCGATGCTAAAACACTTACTTGTCAGGCAAGTTGTACCTACTGGAACAACAGATGCATAATTGTTAATGGGGGGTGTAAGCCTACAACTCCTGAACTAGATTTGAAGAAATCTCCACAATATAGCATTTACTCCTGGTACTGTAAAACTGGTCAAATCATATGGTTTTGGAGGCCATAGATCTTGATGAGGAATGTACTATTAATATTTTGCTAAACATAGTGTCAAACTGTCTTCTAATTATCCATCTTTATACCCACATATCTGTTCTGCTCACAATTTTAGTTAGAGAAGTTTACGTTTTTCCAGTGGACTGTGAAAACTAAAGTGTCTCTCAACTGTTCAACATGATAAGACTGTGAGTGTTCAACCTTAAAAGAAACATTTAAATGAAGCATTTATATCATGCTGCCACAAAATTCAGGGAAATTTCATGAAAATAGTAGAAAGAATATAACAACTAGGTGATGGCTATTGTAGTAATGAACTCAAAACAGCTGTCCTTATCTGCATGTACTGTTTGGTTTTTGTCAATTAGGCACAAATATAGACATATCTGAGAAGAGAGAATTTTACCTGAGAAAATGTCTCCATAAAATTGGAGCAGCTCTGTGGGGGTACTTAATTAGTGATTGATGCAGGACACTACAATTCATAGTAGATTGTGTCAATGTCTTGGTTCCTATAAGAACGACTGAGAAAGCTATGAGGAGAATGTCAGCAAGCCGCATTCCTCCATGGTTTGTGGTTCAGTTCTATCCCTAGGTTTCTGCCATTGTTAAGTTCCTTTCCTGACTTCCTCAGTGATACACTGTGGCTTGGGAGTATTAGACTGAATAAACCCCTCCCTGGTCTAGTTACTTTCATTCATGGGTTTGTAACAAAGGAATAGAAATACTAAGGCATTACCCTAATTAAGACCAGTCACAGTTTCAGCATGGAATGAAGAGGGCTCACAAGGCTCTGTTTCTAGATAAAGAGCTTTTGGTGGGTGACAGCTGTTAGTAAAGGGAAAGACATTTTTATTTTGGTGTATAACCACTATTATGGTACCACAATAATTGGGCTCAGTGAGACTAGAAACAACAAAGAAGAAGAGGATATGAGTTAACAGGAAAACATATTGAAAGTGTTCTGAGAATTGGGGTGAGGAGAGGGATATAGATATGTTTAAAATGTGTAAACATGTATTAAATACTCAAAGGACAATTAAAATATTCTAGAATATTTTTAAAAGATATTTACACAATACTTGGAAGACAGAGTCGATAGATCTCTATGAAGTGGAGGTCATCCTAGTCTACAAAATAAGTTCCAGGACAGCCAGATCTACACAAAGAAATACTGTCCCAAAAATCAAAAATAAATAAACATTCAAAAAAAGATATCCTGAGTATGTAGGCATAGTTTTGAGATGTCATTAATGAATATGATAATCCAGAAAAGATATGGTTTAGTGAGTACACATGATGGACAGATATACCAACTATAACTTCTTTGATATATAATACTTTCTTATGGCAGCATTATCCTGAGGGAAGTCTTCAATGTACTTTTCAAGATAAAATATAATGAGGCTTTGCTATGGGAACTCCTTCATCCAGTAGCCTTTAAGATACTGACCCACTTTAGTTGTGGTCTCATATACTATATATGAAGACAAAAGCATGGGCAGGCCTCTTAGGTGATGCATTTGGTTCCAGTTCCTTGTGCACATAGAGAACTGTGAATTACTACCCTTTCTGTGTGTTTATTTCCTAATAAATTCTGTGAGATTAACCCCTAATAAATAAGCTGTTATTATACTCCATTTTGGATTGGTGTGGAAATTTTTCATACTGCAACAGTTTGGCACCAACGTGGCCAAAGTTCTTGCCATTGTCAGGCCTTGCCCAGAAGGTCTGCAGCCTTCTCCTAACCCACACAGCTGAACTATCCCTTTGGCACAGAGCTGCAAACCATTTGTCAGGCCCACTGTAAGGCGAGAGAACCCAGAGCTTGCAGGCAGTCACAAGCAGCAAGGTTACTGGCCTGTGATTGGCCAGGCATTCGGGGAACATAACTGGGAATGCAAACCAAAGAAATCTGAACTCCCAGGGTGGTAAGCAGGACCAAACCACATGGCGACTTGACAGTTTCGCTCTACCCACCCATGTGGCTTGCTTCAGGCTACACTTCTGGGACCACAGGTTTCTCTGGTTTTCATTCCCATTTCAAATCCAGGAATGCCTAGCCCAAGATCTGGCCAGTAACCTCTCAATTTATGACTGTCTGCAAGCAGAATTCTATGTGATGTGTTCATTGTCAGTTGGCTTACTTTTAACAGTAAAATATTTAAAAATATCTGTATCACAAAGTATGGCAAATGTTTAGATTCTTGAGTAGTTTATTCAATGTTTTTAATTTTTGTTAAAAAAAATAAAGGATCCAAGACAAAGCTTGGTGGTAATATTTATAGTCATTGTTCTTGGATAGAGGAGTTAGTATCATGAGTTCAGTGTCATCCTCAGCCACATAGCAAGTTTAAGGTCAACCTGGCATATATTGAAACTTTTCTCAAAATAATAAGATGAATAAGTAAAGAAAATATATAAAATAATCCGCAGTTTGTAAATCATGCCAATAGCCCAATTGCCTGTAGATTTAATGACCATAGCACATTGGATAATATAGTTTAGTAACACAAATATGGGGTTGAGGAGATGGATGAGTGGTTAAGAACCATTGTGACTCTTACAGAGTGAGGTGGGATTCACTTCTGTATGCTGTGAATATGTTTTATTATCATTGGTTTGTAGCAATGAGTGACTCGGGCTGCGTTCCCGGCGCCGGGCCCCTTGTTCTGTCCGACCCGGCTCCCAGTGTGTACCCAAAATAATTACATGGAAACTGTATTCATTGAAATACTGCTTGGCCCATTAGCTCTAGCCTCTTATTGGCTAACTCTCACATATTTGTTTAACCCATTTCTAATAATCTGTGTGTCACCACGAGTCGTGGCTTACCGGCATGAGTCTAACCAGTGTCCATCTTGTGCTGGAGAAGCATGGTGTCTGCATCTGCCACACTGCCTTCTCTCTCACAGCATTCTGTTCTATCTACTCTGCCCACCTAAGGGCTGCCCTATCAAAAGGCCATGGCAGTTTTCTTTATTTAACCAATGAGGGCAATACACAAATAGAAGACCCTCCTACACCATTGGTTAATAAAGAATATGCTTTGGGCCAATGGCAGCGGCAGAATAAAGTCAGGTGAGAAATCTGAACAGAGATATAGAGAGAAAGTTGATTATTTCAGGTCTGTGCAGCCAGGCACAAACAAACAGTGTCTGCCTACAACAGAGGACCTGAGCTTGGTTCCCAGCACACACATCATGGCCATAACCGTCCACGATTCCAATTACAGGAAATATGGTGGCTTTTTCTGACCTCTATGAGCACTATTCATGTACTTAGTGTACATACATACATTCATGTAAAGCACTCAGGTTCATTAAATTCAATAAAATTAAATTAAATAAACCCAAAAATAAGAATAAAAACATAGTATTTGAGACAAACATGTGTACTGTGAATTTAAATATTGTAGTTTCGGTACCTCTTATAAGTAACATGAGTTTCTGCCATATTTTTGTTTTACAGACCTATCTAAAAATGACTTCTATTAAAGTGAGTTATACTGGGGAAAAGTACTACCAAAAATATTGACAGACAGATTTAAAAACTGAAAACATCAGTAGCCTCTCAACTTTGCCAATGCAATATTATCTCCTGAATAGATGAGTTATTTCCTCCTAATTTTTAAAGCAGCATCTTATAGTCTCTGTATATGTCTGGTGTTTAAAATTCTAAGAAAGCCTTAGTCACCTTAAATTTCATCATTTTAAGAAAACTGTCTTTATGTTAATGTTGTCAATATATTTTAGATGAATTATTTCTTAAGAGTATGATATTTTAAAATAACAGTAAATTTCAATTACTCTAAATTAGCAAGTTTTCTTGAAGCAATGAGCTTATGCATAAATGTTTACAAGAAAATCATGGACTTTATTTTTAGATTTTCTTTTATTTTTAGTGTTATAACTACATAAATATATAGTCATTTTGTACTACATTCTCCTCTGTATCACTTCAGCCACATGTATTTTTAAATCCTACCAGAATTTCTGACAAAGATCTATGCATAATTGATAAAAATATCATCCTCATATTACTGACAAAGCAAGAAAATTATGAAAGACCCGTTTGGATTCATATTACAATGATAGATTCATCCTGTTTTGGAACACAAATTACCAAAAGAAAAATGCTCATTGTTTTACTTAACCCCATCCTTTTCAGGCCGTCTAGTGCTATAAGAATTAAAGGATGACTATAAAATGAGAATACCGATGATTAAATCTTAACAAGTAAGTCATTATTGTCACACAATTTGTGTAATATTTTAGATAATTGATTTCTTTCTGTGTACATCTATAAATCATAGATAAATCATATCTGCTGTATCCCCTACCATGTATGAGTATGAGTGTGTTTTTGTGTGGCATGTGTGTGCGTGAAAGAGAGAATAAAGAAATAGAAAGAGAAAAAGAGAGAGAGAGAAACTACTTGACATTAACTATTACAGAAAATAGATATGGTTTGGTGAATTTTTCAAGATAGGATACGAGAAACAAATTAAAGAAATCAGTCTATCTAAGTATAGCTTGTTGAACCACATATTTTAACTAAGGTTGTTTACAGAAATATGGATGAAGGGACTCTTTATTGGATTATAGGCAACTTCTAGATGGCTGCATTATTGAAGAAAACTTTTCTTCTATCCAGCAAAGTTCAATAGCCTCTAAATCATCAAGGAAATATAAGGAGTCTTGAGCCTTTTTACCATTTCCATGATAGAACATAAACAGAAACAATATTTCTGCAAATTTAAGAAGACAAAGCCATATCATAGAGTACCATATTCAAAAACAGATATTTCTACCATGTACAGTATATGCACATAATTAAATATATATTAGATGTCTATTTTTCTGAAATGCATGAGATCAGATATGCTCTTTTTTGCATAATGGCATATGTACAGATGCACATTGTGATGTTTCAGATGTGGAACCTCATTTATCTTTCCTGTTTTTTTTTCATGTAAATATCATAAAGATAAGTTTATAAAAGAACTTTAGAGAATCTGTACAATCACAGTAGGTCAGATGTGGTTTTTTAACTCATTTTTCACAACAGTCCCCATATTTATAGATGATTTAGTATTTTGAATTTTGTATCTTCAGATTAGATACCAAATGTACATTGCCTATACATATTTTCCTTTTTAGCAAGTAATTATTCATACACTTTCCTTTGGCTCATTAAATAATGAAATTAATCTTTGTTTCATGGTGAATTGTAAAAGCAGTAAAGAGATTATCAAATAAGTTTTATTAATTTACTAGTATTAGATCTGAAAAAAAACCCTCAAATGTTTCAGAAAGGGTCATGAACCTATTGACAATTTAATCCATTATGAACTGAAAATGTGGCTCAGTCCATGATTCAAAAGACAATGTAGAAGGCAATAGAGGAAGAAGAGGAAGATGTCTCAACCTCTATAAATATGTACAAGTGCATGTTTACTTGTATGCACACGATGTGCACACATACAAACATACATGCAAATACCACATACATTATATACATATAATAACACAAAATTAAAGAGAACAAGCAAATCCATAAATAAATGTATTAGTGCTTTGATTAGTACAGAGCCCTCACCTCTAAATCTTAAATCTCTCCATCAGTTTTAAACCAAAGAACATAGACATCTCTAGTTCCTTCTCAGTGACCATCTTTTAACAGGAGCTTCAACCCATCCATCAAATTAAACCCTGGTAGCTTTTTTTTAATTGTATGAATCTCAATATTAAACCTAAGAACTCTGTTCAATGGGCTCATTTCTATAAACAGACCTGCTTTTATGTTTTTTCCAACATTAACCTTTACCGATAAAATCCATTGCTATATGTTTCCTCCAGGCTTCTGTTTGAATGAATTAGCAAATTCATTAAGTTATTCAGTGGAATAGCAGATCTTCTCCTGAATCACACTTTCTATTCACTTTTCTTAGCCTTGACTCTTGTTATGCATGGTGTCTGAGGGACATCAGTGGTACAGAGTAGACAGAATGGCTTCTCTTATGCAAAAGCAGAGAGGGCAACACTGCTCAGGGTGAGGATGGGCTCAGATGCATCTTTTGCCAAGGTTGAGGAGATTATCTTCTCCAGTAAAATAGGCCCTTTGAAATCTGAGATATCAGTGCTTTCCACATCCTTAGGGTCCTTTGACAAATCATCCATCCCATGGCACAGATCCCATTCTTTTCCAATCTGTGTCCTTCTGATTACTTCTCAATCTATATAAGGTTGTCAATTAAATTTACAATGTAACTCAGCTAGCCATATGAGACTTGGAAGTGTTTGTCTGCAACTTGAGATCTTTGGCTGCATAAGCAAAGATTTTCTTTCAGTGTACACTTAGTATTTGTTAGGTTGTTTAGGTTATATTAAGTCAGTTGATTTTATTACTAAGTTAATTGTTTTCTTTTATAATTTTGTTCAAAGATGCTAATATGCACACTGTATTTTTAGTGTTCTGTATTATCTGAGGAGTCTTATTGACCATGAATTACATCAAACTGAAGAATCAGTTGCAGATCCCAATCACCCATTAGAGAAACACATCCTTAGAACTCTTTCTCTAGACCCAACTCCTGGTATCACACATAACCAAAGAGATTATATATATAATGACCTTTAAAATAATAACAACGAAAGCTTTCTCTCGGTGAAGGAGTCAGAATTGGCAGCCTCTATTTTACCACTAGTTGTAATTGTAGACATGATGATAGATTATTCCTGAGGCCCATTAGCAACATTGTCTAGGTAGCAAGAGAGATATCCATGTGGACAAAAGGCAAGAAAAATGTTCCTTCTGAAATATACCCCACCCTTGTTAAACTTGGCTAATACTGTAAGGTACCATCTACAATTGGAATAGGACTTTACACATTAATCAAAGGAATCAGGACTGTTCTCCAAGTGAGATTCCCTACTCAGGTGATTATAATATGTAATAAGTTGACAGAAAACTAACCATTATACTTAATGGTATAATAAACTCTGGAAACACCATCACAAACTCATCTACAGATGTGTTTTATTAACTAGCTAGATATTTCTTTTTTATTTTTTTCAAAAGAAAACAAACTACTTTTGTTCATTTTACATACCAATACCTGTTTGACAGAGGTTTCTGTCCCACCCAGTCCTGCAGCTGTTCAGTCCCAAAGAAAACACACAGAGACCTACATTATGTACAAACTGATTGACCTATTATCTCAGGCTTCTTATTAACTCTTACATCTTAAATTAGCCCACAATTCTTGTCTCCGTTAGCAACAAGGCTTGGTAACTTTTATCAGCGAGGCATTCTCATCTCGTTTCCTCTGTATCTGGGTGATGACAGCAAACTGAACCTTCCCTCTTCCCAGAATTCTCCTATTCTGGTTGCCCATCCTATACTTCTTGCTTGGTCATCCTACCTATACTTCCTGCCTGGATACTGGCCAATCAGCATTTTATTAAACCAGTACAACTGACAAAACTTTACAAGGTACAAGACCATTGCCTCACAGCATTTCCCCCTACCTCTTTTTTCCAAAACAAGATCTCTGAATGTAATCTCCTTTGTTTAGCTTTCTTCCTGACAATTATCCATAACAACTTCTAACCAACACTCTAAACAAAGAAAAACATCCATAATCCATTTTGGAAATGCAGACATAGTTTTCCAGTCTATTTCCTGCTGAATGGGGCTGTTGATAAACTTACAGGGACCTAAAACATTTTGAATTATGATAAAGCCCTGAGTGGAATATTCTGTGAGGCCTGACCATCTCAGCCAGCATCTTGAAACTGTTCTGGATGTAGAACTCAGAGGAAACTCTAACAGAGGTCCTCTGAAATGTTGGATCATCTGGGAATTCCACTCCTACTAGAGATTCTTCAGGGGGTCTTCCTGGATCAAACCTGAGTTTTCTTAACCCAGAATGAATCCACAGCCTTTCTTTACCTGTAGAAACAAAAACAAATACTCTTCTCCAGAATAACATATCTTTTGCCTTAAATTTTGAAGTCAAAGCATTTTTAAAATATATATGTTGGATTAATCTAGAAGTATTTGTAATCCAGTGTCTTTTAGTAGCTGTTGTTTCTTCCTCAGCCATTAAACCATTTTCAGACAACACAATAACATACAACATCAAGACTCTGTGTATTTTCCATCTTTATGTGGCTTTATTTTGAACTATATGTCTTTTATTTTTATTTTTAATTTTTTGAGCCAAGGTTTATCTGTGTATCTTGGGCTGTCTTGAAACTTACTCTGTAGACTAGGCTGTCCTTCAACTCACAGAGATCCACCTGCCTCTGCCACTCAAGTGCTGTGATTAAAGTTGTGTGCCATCACTCAACACACTCTCTCTCTTTTTAAAAGGACTTTATCCTTTCTCTTTTCTCTCTCAAGCCCACATATATTTTTAAACAAACTGTAAACCATTTAGAGGTTTTCTTCATCTAAATCTTTCTTTACTGTACATCTCTCTTTTTCTGACAACATGAGTCTTTAATTTGTTAAGTGATGTGGCTAGGATTGAAGTTGTGGCTTTGACGATTGTATTCATCCCATTCCTTAGATTTCTGAGAGCCTAGTTTCATGACAGAGGTATGGTGGGAGCCATGTTTATTGTCAGAACTTTATAGAGTTTCAATATCTGTGCCACCACCAAGAAGCATGCTGTTGGCTGCTCATAAACACTATATAAGTGTTTGGAGGCAGAGATGCAAGGATTTTACAGCTAAAGCTGAGTCAGCAAGCCTCTCTTAAATGAGACAAGCTTTCCTGGATGTCCGAGAAAGTGTTAGCACCAAAAATACTCCACTTGGAGTTTGTTTTCTCCTTGGCACAACTGGCCTTTTGGAAAGGAACTGCCCATGCATTGATCACTGACAAAGTGCACGATGTCCAGCAGGATACAAGAAAAAATACTGCAAAACCTTGCAGAGACAAAATAAGATGGTTCTGAAATTTTTCCTGCCTTTGAAAACAGTCTGTCAGTTACTCTAGGCATTAGTCAAAGTTGGTTGCTTCAAGATTGCAAATGAAACTTTGAATGATTGATCTGGCAGCAAGTTGTCTCTGTCATCTACTGCATACTTTGGGAGCTGCTTTATTGCACTTCCTACCTACTCAAGTAATTTCATCTCCCTTCTCAGGCCTTCAATAGGGTTGAAAATTAGATATTCATAGTTATCATCCTCTTATGATCTTGCCAAGCCATTTCTAATATAAGACTTAGGATACTTAAGAGAGAATGTTTATTAAAACATTTAGCATATGCTCCTTGCTTAAATTGTTTATGCTGGTTGTAATTATAATCTTATACTAGATATCTGTTCCTAGTGTATATAGTTTCAAATTGGGTTTGGAATGCTCTTATTTATGGATGTGCTGTGGGAGCTCCTTCAGCCAATACCCTTTAAAATACCAGCCCACCTGGACATGGTCTCTTAAATTATAAATTCAGCTGTAAAGCATGCGCTTGCTCTCTTGCTTCCAGCTCTTGCTTCCAGCTCTTGCTTCCAGCTCTTGCTTCTAGCTGCTAGATTCAGTTCCTGTTCCCCATCAGTGTAGAGAACTGTGATCTAGGACTGTGATCTGTGAGTCTATCCCTAAATAAATAACCTTTTATTATATGTAATTCTTAATTAGTTTGGGATTATTTTGTAACTTCCTTCACCAAATACCAACTCCTACTCCCTTCCCTCCTCCCATCCCATTGACCTTGCCCCTAACCCCCATCCATTCAACAGAGAGGGTAAGGCAGATTGCTTTGCAGAAGGTCTAAGGCCCTCACTATGATATGTAGGCTAAGCAAAGTATCCATCCAAAGAGAATGGGTTCCCAAAAAGCCAGTACAAGCAGAAGGGATAAATTCTGGTGCCACTGCCACTGCCCCCTCGCATCTGCCCCAGCTATAAAACTATCACCCACATTCAGAGGGTCTGGTTTGGTCCTATGCTGGTTCCTTCCCTGTCCTGCTGGAGTTGGTGAGCTTCCATTAGCTCAGGTAAAGTGTTTCAGTGGGTGTTCCCATCATGGTCTTGACCTCTTTGCTCATGATCTTACTCATAAGTCTTCAACTGGACTTTGTGAGCTCAGACCAGTACTCCACTGTGGATCTCATGCTCTGTTGCCATCATCTAGTTCCAGAAAGAATTACATGGTATGTACTCACTCATAAATGGACACTAGCTATGAAGCAAAGAATAATGAGCCTATAGTCCATGACCCTGGAGAAGCTAAGTAGCAAGGTGAACCTTAAGAAAACTATATGTAGATCTACCTGGAAAGGGGAAATGGACAAGATTGTCTGACAAAATTGGGAGTAAGGGGGTGGGAGTAGAAGAGAGAGCTGAAGGGGAAGGGGAGGAGAAAAGGGAAGGAGGGAGGAGAAATTGAAGGAATAGAATAGTCTACATGGAGTAAAGACAGAGATGGAAGCAAGGAAAGAGATATTTTGTTTAAGGGATCTATTATGGGGCTAGCAAGAAACCCGGCACTAGAGAAATTCTCAGGAATCCACAAAAATGACCCCAGCTAAGACCCTAAAAAATATAAGACAGGGTGCCCCAAATCACCTTTCCCTGTAGTCAGATTGATGAATATCTTCAATGTCGCCATAGAACCCTCATCTAGCAACTGATGTAAACAGAGGCTAGATATTTGTTAAAGCAATCAATTCAGCAATCACTATAATCAGTACATGAATGAGAATGTCAAAATGAAAGTCACCTTTTACAAAATTAACATATTTTTGATAATTATTTGAAATAGAGTATAATGTCATTTCATGAGAATAAGATCATTTATTTATTAAAGGGTAACAGCAAAGGATTTTTAGCAGCATGTATTGATGTCATTCTCTTTCTCTTTTGCAATACAACATATATAAAGCACCTGAATGTTTTCAACATTTTTCATTCATAATATTTAAGCATATATATACATAAATAAAGAGCTAAATTAATTATGTACAGTAGTTTTGACACATTAACTTTAAAGATAATGTTGGTGAAATAAGCTAAATTAAACTTAAGGCAAAATGGAAGAGACATAGGGAGGATAGTTCTTCCCAGGTTCACATATATTCATTCCCCCTTTTTGGCATTATACTTTCTGAGGGGAGAATAGTTTTATAATTTCTGCTACATATGTAATGGAATAAGCAGTATGCTAGCTTCTTTTACTATTTTTATGGCCAGGGTTCCAAGAAATAACAGGTTTGGCATATGTGCATGCAGCAGATTTTTTACACAGATAATACTGCTTGGCAACTTTCTACTGCAATTGAGAGACACTGACCTTTTTAAAACATCTCAGGCTTAACCAGGACTGATTAATTTTATTCAGCAAGAATCTTTAAAAGAAAAAGGGGATATTTCAGTGAAATGACAGTTGATACTGATGCCTCATGTTTTTCCTTAGGGATACCAAACTGTTTTCACCTGATATGTATAGACAAGTAGGAGAATGCTTGTTTGTTTCCCATCTGTCCAGACTCACAAAATGAACACAAAGAAACTGTATTAATTAAATCACTGCTTGGCCTATTAGCTCTAATTTCTTATTGGCTAGCTTTTACATCTTAATTTAAACCATTTCGGTTATTTTATATTTTACCATGAGGATTGTACAGTAGAGGAACCTACCAGCAAGGTTCCAGCCTGTCTGTCTCCAGCAGTGACTCCATGGCTTCTTTCTGACTCTGCCTCCTTTCTTCCAGCATTCAGTTTAGTTTCCCCTGCCTAGATCTACTCTACCATATCACAGATCTAAGACAGTTTCTTTATTATCCAATGGTATTTACAGCATACAGAGGGGAATCTCACATCATAGACACTTAAACATTTTAGCATAGCACCAAACTCAAAAGTTGTTTGGATCCATTTCCTACATTTTTACACTGGTTCTTGCCATTTTCAGTCTTTTCATTTTCTTTGTAACATCTCAAGTTCCTTATAACTTTAGAAGCTCTGACTACTGAAAGACATACTTGGGATAGCAATCCATCCTACTTCTCATTCTTTCTATATTATAGGTAGAAAAGGACTTTTATGTAGAATGATTTTATATTTGACAAATAAATTGTCATATTAGCCACATAATACTTCTTTTACTTAAGAAGTTCTATAGAATTACTATTTTCAATGATATTCATTATAACACATCATTTCTCTGGATGAAATATGGTTTGTAGATTTTCCTAGGGACTTATTATCTTATACAACATTGTTTCTGGGACAAAATCCATTCTAAATTGCAAACAAATAAATGAACATTTGGAATTCTGTTTGTAGATAAGCTGGGGTCTCTGTTTATTCAATATAATTAATATTGGTGTATTCTTTTTTTTCTGAGCTCAATGGTATTCTTCCTTCCATTATTAATGTTTCATCAATATTTCAGCAATACAAGAGACATATCTTACAAAGTGATTTAACTATAAAAAGGGCATAAACTATCTGCCTTACATTCATTATTCTGCATGATAAATATAAAGACATATTCATCAACTCTCCAATAAAATGATTATTCACTTAAATAAGGTTCCAGGTTGTTTTTTTGCAATCACCAATAACTTTATTTTAAACAGATATGTTAACTTATCTTTCATCTTGATGTTTGGGGAATCAGTGAGGCAGAATATTACTGGGGGCCATCAAATTCAAGTCATATTTCAGACTGATTAATTAAGCCTCAAACCACCTTGAGGCATAGCATCTAAATTATATGCTAGGAACTTAAAGTGAAAGCAAGAAAAAAATTAAGTAACCTTTTAGACCATAATGAAAAGATTATCACAGTTTTTCAAACATTCTTAAATAAATCATATTTTAAATGCTATACTGGCATGTACAAAATTTTAAGAAATCATCCTTTTCAGAAAAGGATTACAGATACAATAAAGACAAACTCAGAGCAGAAAGACCTCTAAATGGGTCAGTTTGTTTTTTAAAAAAATGTACATAGACTTGTGAGAGAGAAGAGAAAAAAGAGTATAAAGATTTATAAAAAGAAATAAATGGTTTCTAAAAACTAAAACAAAGTCTTTAAACATACAGAATAAACATGTAGAAAGAGTTAGAAAAATAAGGAACACAAAGATGGAATATACACAAAGAGTCTGGATTATGTATATTGTCATATTTTCTTTAATTTTTTTTTACTATGAAGGAGTTAAGTATAGAGAGACATTTCATTGTATGGACTGCTAAACTAAACCAACATACATTTTATCTTTGCTTCAAAATTTTAGTCTAAAGATTTGTTGCATTAAGAAAGGATTCTTCTTCTGTTTCCACAGAGAATGAGAACCTATAGATTCCTTCCAGACTAATATGTTTTGATGGACTAAGAGCTACTGAAAAGTCTCTGTGAACCCTGAAAAAGGAAAGACTTTGCCCAACAAAAAGTGGAAAGCAGTTCGGAGAGAACTAGGACAAAATTCCATAAATAATTGTTTATAAATATTTGTTTACATTTCAAGGGGGATGTGCTATAGAGATGAATACTTTGCATTGGTAGGTTTCTTGGTCCATTGATACAAATTTTGGTCAAATTTGTTATATGTATATATCTGTTCTTGATTAAGGTATTGTGATTGCACATCTCATTTGAAAATGTAATGCATAATTAAGAAATACACATTAATTGATAGCCATCTATAATAGTCAAGTTTGCAGTTATGTTAGTTAGGTTTTCTAGATATATAGATATATGGTTAATCTTCAAATCTTTAAAAGAGCTATGGAATATGGCATTTAAAATGTTTTAAAAACTTAGGCTTTTTTATGACAAGGGACACATCTGCTCCAGGCAGCACCAATCTACTTCAAGAGGATGAAGAGGCTCTTAATGGATTTTGCTAGCTCTTTGGGCAAGACACTGCACTTGCTTGTACTGCTTGATGTTATGCTGTATAAACTGGGCATTCAAGAGCCACAGAAAAATGACTGCTAACTTTTTTAAAGGTGAGATATTTCTTCAGGATTCCTGCTTCATGGAAGAGTCTCCCAGACATTCTGAAGGACACAGAAGAAAGTGACTGATGAACTGCCAATATAGGCAGAACTGTCTTTGAAATTTACTGCTTCATGGGAAAGTATGCCAGATACTATTGGCCTGTAGGATGAATATGGGTGCTCCAATAATACATGAGAATTTTGGGTGACTGTCCAGGAAGCAAGATGTCACTGTCAATTCTAGAATTCTGAAAGTTACTTACAATGTACTTCCTGTTAACTTAGGTAACATTATATCCTTCTGGAGTCCTTGATGGAGTTAAAGACAGATGGTTATAGCTTTCCTTAGTTATTATGAAACATAGATATAAATATTGTAACTTTAATTCTTGCTTGATACCTCTTTTGTTATATGTAATTTTACTATGTTAAAGTTAAAACCTTCCTTTTTATTTAGACAAAAATGAATAGATGATGTGGGAAGTCATTCTGCTTATGTGTTGCTTTTGTTGGTTAATGAATAAAGAAGCTGCTATTGCCTGTGATAGGACAGAATAGAGCTAGGTGAGAAAACTAAACCAAATACTGAGAGAAAGTAGGCAAAGTCAGTGAGATATCATGTATCTACTGGAGAAGACAGACACACCAGAACCTCGCTGGTAAATTACAAGCCTCATGGTAAAATATAAAATAATGGAAATTGATTAATTTAACATATAAGAACTAGATAGAAATATCCTTAATCTATCGGCCAAGCAATATTGAAAATAGTGTAGTTTCTGTGTGATTATTTTGGGGCTAAGTGGCCTGGAAACAGATCAGCAGCCTCTGACAACACTGGTATCCTGTGCCAAATGCCCAAAAGTATTGCATCAAACATATACAGAAAAGCACTGGAATGTTGGAACCTGTTTAATAAATTTTATGAGATTATATGTCATTAAAGATGAAAACTGTGCTGGGTGGTGGTGGTGCACACCTTTAATCCCAGCACTTGGGAGGCAGAGGCAGGTGGATATCTGTGAGTTAGAGGCCAGTGTGGTCTACAAGAGCTAGTTCCAGAACAGGCACCAAAGCTACTGAGAAACCTTGTTTCAAATAACCAAAAATAAATAAAAAAATAAACAAACAATAAAAATAAAAACATTGACAATTTTGATCCTTCCCTTGATACCTTTGTCAGGAGGCTATCCCCTTTTGGTTTGCTACGATTTTATCTTTAAGGAACTGTGCACTAGTAAATGAAATAAATTAATGATAGAAAGGTAGCATAGGCGGAGTGTGCAGATGCAAAACTCTGTGAATATCTGTATGAATTTCACCAGCAGTTGAGGCATGAAGAGATGTTATCCATGTTACAATGACAACATTTGTGGATTTTCTGCCTCTAGGAAAACATCCTTTTCAGTGGAGATATTTACCAAATATTGTGAGCATTCTCTTATGGGATGTCCTTTTGTCTATGTGTTGCTTTTATTGGTTAATGAATAAAAAACTGCCTGAGCCAGAACAGAACTAGGCAGGAAAAAAATAAATGGAATACTGGGAGAAAGGAGGCAGAGTCAGAGGAAAGCCATGGAACTGCGGGAGACAGAAACTGAAACTTTAGCTGGTAAGCCACAACCATGTGGAAATACACAGATTAATAAAAATTGGTTAAATTCATAAGTAAGAGTTAGCCAATAAGAAGCTAGAGTTAATGGGCCAAGAAGTGATTTAATTAATACAGTTTCTGTGTGATTATTCCAGGGCTGAGCAGTTGGGAACAGACAAATGGCCTCCTTACAACAAATTGGTTCCCATTGACCAACTAAAATCCACTTAAAACATGAGAAAGCTTGAAAAGGAACTCTAGACACAAAAGAACAGAGTTTAGCACAGTTTCTTGGTAACCACAATGTTTTCTCTTGATGGGCTTGTGGTGAGCAAGGTGCCACATGGTGTATTAAAAACTGTGTGGCTTCCTGGTTCTCCAACAGAAATGGCTCTGGCTCTTTTGGAGGTCTGGCTATGGAGCATTTAAATAGGGTTTGTCATCAGAGTTCTACAACTTGCTTAATGGTAACATAGACTGGCTGCATTCCTAAAAATGGGGTTGTGAACATGGCTCTCCGAGGCAGAAAACAGTTCTGGCATGTCAGTCTGTGTGGGGAAAGCAGGAGTTACCATATTTTTCCAAGACCCTCTGAAAGGTTGCCTTGAACATCTCTCAAAAATTTACTTTGCCAAATAAATAGCAAGAACAAATTTGGAGAAAATGACGTCCATATTCCCAAATATTGTCTATAAATCGTACTTTACATTTAATGGGGAATATGCTATAAAGATTTGTATTGGTATGGATCTTGCTTTATTGATACAAACTTAAGGTAAATTTTGTTGTATGTCTATTTCTGCTATTGATTAAGGTATATTATGGTTGTACAGCTCATTTAAAAATGCAATGCATAGGTTAATAGTTAATTGTCCATAATAGTCAAGCTTGTAGTGATGTTAGTTAGATTTTCTAGATGTGCAGAGATATATTTCAGATGGATAGGAATTTTTCAAACTTTTTAAAAACTACAGAATATGACATTTAAAGTGTTTTAAAAATTTAGGACTTTTCAAGACAATGAGACACATCTGCTCCTGGCAGCACTAATTCCTTCAAGTAGAAGATGGGCATCAAAGAGGCTCCTTATGGAGTTGGTTAGCCATCTGGGCAAGAAACTGCTCTTGCCTGGACTGCTTGATGAACTAGACATGAAGGACCCACAGAGAAATGACTGCTGTATTTGGGTAAAGGTGAGATGGTCCTTTGGGGTTCTTGATTCTTGAAACAGTCTATGAGACATTCTGAAGGACACAGAAGAAGTAACTGACAAACTGCCAATATAGAAGGACCTCTCTTTGAAATTTCCTGTTTCATGAAAAAGTCTGCTGGACACTCTGGGCCTGTGGACTGAAGATTGGATGCCCCAACTATACAGAAGAATTTTATGTGGCTGTATAGGCAGTAAGATGTCTTTGTCAATTTTAGAGATTTGGAAGTTTTTTAAAATGTACTTCATGTTTATTTAGGTAATACAATATCCTTCTGGAGTCTTTGATGGAGTTGAAGAATTTATAGTTATAATTACAGTTTTACTTAGTTATGATAAAAGATAAATTAGATATAAATACTGTAACTATAATTCTTGCTTGATACCTGCTTTGTTATATATAATTTTATTATATTAATGTTAAAACCTTCCTTTTTTATTTAAACAGAAAAAGGGAAATGGTGTGGGAAGTCCTTCTGCCTGTATGTTGCTTTTATTGGTTAATGAATTAAGAACTGCTTAAAGCCTATAACAGGGAAGAACAGAACTAGGTGGGGAAAACTAAACAGAATGCTGGGAGAAAGGAGGTGAAGTCAGAAAGAATCCTTGAAGCTGCTGGAGACGGATGTTGGAAACTTTATCCGGTAAGCCACAGCCATGTGGCAATACACAGATTAATAGAAATGGGTTAAATTTATATGTAAGCATTAGCCATTAAGAAGCTAGAACTAATGGGCCAAGCAGTGATTTAATTAATACAGTTTCTGTGTGATTATTTTGTGGCTAAGCACCCAGAAATGAACAAGAGGCCTCTTTATAACAACATTCTGAGGGAATATATATATATATATGAAAAGAAGATTCAATTTTCTTTAAAAAATAACAATAAAATGATACTGGTGTGGGACATTGGTCTGTATTTTGTCAATTATATTTTAAATAAATGCTCATTGGCCAGTAGCCAGGCAGGAAGTATAGGTGGGACAACAAGACAGGAAGTAGAGGTGGGTCAATGAGAACAGGAGAATTCTGGGAAGGAGGAAGCCCATTCCTCTGCAGTCCTGACCAGCCACAGAAGAAGCAAGATGTAACTGTGACTGCCATGCTGTAAAAGGAACCGAACCATGTGGCTAACATATACTAGTATAATGGACTAATATAAGTTGTAAGAGTTAATAAGAAGCATGAGCTAATGGGCCAATCAGTTTATAGTTAATATAGCCCTCTCTGTGATTTCTTTGGGAATTAACAACTGTGGGAACCAGGCAGTACAGAAAACCTCAGTCAACATTAGACTCTTACTTTCATGACTATAACAATATACAGATGTCATAGCTAGTCAAGGGAATATATTGTGCTTTCTCTATTAAGAATTTGACAACTAAGATTGAATAAATTATTTTCCTTTGAAATGTTCAAATAGCTTAATTTTGTATATTATCATAGATTCTGATCACTACATTTATCATTATCTTTCAAAAATCATATGGAACATTAAGAAGACATTATAGAAAGAAATGTTAATGGATGTGAAGAGTATTAAGAGAAAGCATTATATCATCATAATGTGCCCCAGGGCTATCAAAAAGATAAAATTCTTACCATCCATACAATCAAAAGCTGAAAGTTTTGATTATAGCAATAGAGAGAGCTCAGTGAATAAGTACACTGGATAGTCTTCCAGGGTAATCAGGTTTGATTTCAAGCACCTTCTAGTGACTAACAGCCTTGTGTAATAGTAGATCTGAAGTACTATTGTGTCCTCCTGTGAGCACAAGGCATCCACTTACATGGAGCACAGATAAACTTTCATGCAATGTATCCATACACATAGACATTTTTGAAAGGCAGAGTGAAGTTATAATCAATGATAGGTAATGCTAGTGCTATAAAATGTTTTCCATAGGTGTCTGTGGTATTAAACAGATTAATGCAATGAGTGAACACACATGACTGGAAAGAATTGACACAATAGAATGTACTGCCTTATTTATCCCTTTCTTCTGTGTAGTATCAAAAAGCCTGAGAGAAAATGTGTTGCAGAACATTATTGTAATATTTGTTTATGCTATGGAACATTTGTTTAGTGATGCAAAGTTTTCTTACAGTCTTTTATGTTATATTTATTTAATTCCATGAAAGTCTGTTACTCTCTCTTTTTAAAACACCTGATTGTTCTAAAAAAGAGTTGAAAATAGAATTACAATGCAGGAGAAATGATAGGTGGGGTTGGCAGGTCAAGAGTGTAAATAAGAGGAGAATTCTCTGAAGAACGTAACAAAGAACAAGAAAAGAAGGAGCCAGCCACACAGCCACAAGGTCAGCAACAGTGTGAAATGTAAGTAAGGTTACAGAAGTAAGAAAACAAAAATGTTCAGAGGCAAAACCTAGATGGATTAATTTAAATTAAGACAAGCTTTGTAGAAATAAGCCAAGCAAGTACTGGGCATTTGTAAGTAATAATAAGACTCTGTGTGTGATTTATTTGCTAGCTGGGTGGCAGGTCCCCCAAAGAGCAAAGAGCAAAAGCAACCAAATACAAAAATGTAGTTGGCTTTCTCCAGTTAATAAAATGTAGCATCTTCATGCACAGGAAATCAGAGAAGAGAAGACTGTCTGGTTTAGCAGTAATCTGCCAATTTTTAGTCTAGTCTACCCCTTTTATTCTTTAGTCTTCATTCATCCTTATGTGGATGAAAAACATATTGTTAACACAAAAGCCATCAAAAGTCCAATTTCATTTATTTTCTCTGTTAAAATCTGTAGCATTGTACCAGTTTAGTAGAAAAGATGTAGATAATTATTAAATCACATAGCTGCTATCATTTCTGCTTAGACCTGATTATCAGGTCTAAAACAAAGTCACAGTTTCCGTTTTCTGTGAACCATTTTGTAGCAGTTTATTTCCTGTAAACATCTCACTAAAAGAATTCTCTACTGTCTGAAACACTCATAACTCTTATTTTCCTATCTTTAGACTTTGTAGTCCTAATTATGCTGTAGACTTTGGTAGTTGAATACCTTTAAATTTTGTAAACCTGATCACTATTTGTGGGTTTTTTTTGTTATTTTGCCTTGCTCTTGGTTGCTACATGTTCTTGCATATCCTAGACTAGGTCCAGATTCAAGCTGTAATTGATGATTAACATGGCCTATTGTTTATTGCAAGCTCTAGGATTACAGATGTGTACTATCAAATAAGGTTTTATTTGTTTTTGATTTATGTCAAAGACAGTTATTATAGAAAGAATATGTGATGAGCTACCAATAAATATATTGTGCTCTGAATAATTTTGTTTGCTTTTGCTATGCTACAATTCTGGCTATCTATGAATAAACATAATGAACTATTTTGGTTAATAATACACTGTCTTTTCTACTTGTAGATTCAGCATTAACACTATAACTAATCTGCATTCTCAGCTTTCATCTAACAGAAACACAAAAGTATTACTAATGGTATTATATTATTATAATCCAGGATCGTTAAATACATCAGCTCAAAGGTGTCAACATTGAGAAGCACACAGTCTTCTAGTAAGTTCTTGGGTTAAAAATACCACAGTTACACTCTGACCCCTATCACCTGAATATCAGAATTAAATGTTTAAAATGAAATAAAGAAGGCACCTCATGTGGTAGACTGTGCAAGATATAAAACCCACACAGTGTTATAATATCTTAGTGTCATACTAGACATTTAATATTTGAAATTATAACTGAAAATTTAGCAAAATTTTACAGTATTTTAACATAAATTTTGAGGTAATTGAATTAGAAAATGTAACCATTAATATATGTTTGCTTCTGTTCATTAGCATATTTCATTCACTGAAAGGTAAGTTCATTGTTTTCTAGATGCTGTCTGAGAAATAGCTACAGGCAAGTCATTTGGGCATGTAAAGCAGCTGGCCAAACTACATCTGGATTATAAGTATATTCTCATGACTACAAACTATTTTCTTCTCTCTATTAGAAATCACTTAACATATAATTAATCTGTCACAAGGTCACCGGCACTTTCTGACAGTGGACACTAGAAGATAACCAACATAGTAGTTGGCAAAATCCTCTAACACAGCCTTCCTCCTTTTATGCTATAGGCCAAGCCAGTCTCTTTATTCATTAACCAATATAAGCAACACATAGGCAATTAAGTAACACAGTAGTGAAGAGAGATTCTATTATTCACAGAATGGCGTTATATTTCTCCCATATCCATTACATTTGTTTACCCAAAAATCATCATAAAATGAAAAATAAATTGTCTCTTTCTATGAACTCTGAATGTAAGCAAGACAATTGATGTCCTGAACAGCAGTGAAATTCTCCTTCTCCAATTTCCAGAAACCCATATATCAGTAGCTAATGACCATCCATTCTTAGTGATACTAACATACCATGGCAGTCCAAATGTAAAACATGCCTACCATTTTAATGTTTCAATAATTAGTCATAATAATATCTTCTTGTAGCATTAGATATACATTAAAATAAAAGAAATACCAAGGCATTTTGAACTGCCTGGATCAGTTATTTACTTTTGCATTCTGGCCTGCTGAGGCTTTGTTTAATGTATTCAATTTCATTTAAAAGTAAAAAGCTGCCACCCACATAAAATTTTATGGATCAGAAAATAGAAAGTTCATAAATAGTAATGGAATGCATAGTCCCTTGAGAACTTCAAAATCAGGTACACAAAATTTTTCAGTGAATATTAAGACAGGAGCTGATTTTCAAATGGATACTAGCTACTAACAGAAAGAATTTATAGTCTTATCTTAAAGTCATAAGAATGAAAATATTTAATACCCTTCTCTTGATAGTTGTAAGATATACCATATTACATTTTCTATCTACTGTACAAATTCACATTACTTGTTCCAGCCAAATGTAAATGTTCACTAAGTTATATATTCTCTAAAACGTTCATGTTTACTCTCTTTGGCATCCTATTTTGTTCACCTGAATTGACTTCTTCAGAAATGTCTTGTCTTCTAAACTGTAGTTAGTCACAAAATATTGGTTAGAAATATTGCAATATGAGGAATGGGAAAACATTTTGTGATTTTGTAAAATATCATAAAAGAAATAAATCTATAATATAATGCAACTTTTATAAATTAAACTACATTTATGTGAAATTGATATTTATTTTCCAAGAACATATAGAAAGCTTAAAAAACTGATTCCTTAGGATGATCACTATGAAAGAAGGACTAGACATGGAAAATAATGTTAAAAGCAAATGAAAAGAATGAATCAATGATGAAAGAATAAAGAAAAGAATAAACAATAAAATGAACTCTTAATCCAATGGGAAAATCTTCTTTTAGCCTGAATGCACTAATTCAGTTTCTACTGCTGTCATAAGAACCATAATCAAAATTAATTTGGGAAGGAATTGATTTGGATTTAACTTCCACATCATATTCCATTAATGAGGGGATCCAGGGCAGAAATTGAAGGAATAACCAAGGAGACAAGCACTGAAGAAAGCATTTATCATAGAAGAAGAACATTGTTTACTTGCTTGCTCTCCTTAGCTTGCTCAATGTGCTTTCTTATATATTCCATGATGATCTGCCAAGGAATGCCAACATCTAAAGTAGGTTAGGCTTCTTCTTATCAATCATTAATTAAACAAATAACCTCACAAACTTTAATATAGGCCAATCTGATGTAGGCATTTTTTATATTTTCATTTCCTCTTCTCACATGATTCTTAACATGTGTCAACTAACCACAATTACCAGAAACAATGAGAAGTCATTCAGTTCATAGAATATTTGCCTACCATGCAAGAGGCCCTGGATTTTATAATAAATTCAAAATAAACTTGATGTAGGTATAATTAACTCTAATCCTAGCACTCTTTTCCATAGAGGCAGGAGGAAAAAAAATTAAGAGTAGCTTTCTCTACCCACCAAATTTAGGCAATTCTAGGATATAGGTCATTTTGTAACAAAAAGTTAAATAGAATTAAAAGACAAATAGAAAATGAAAAACAAATATTTTAGATTAAATTAATCAATTAATAAAACTTCTGAATCTATGGTGAGAATCTGCTTTTTAAAAAAAGTTTCAACAGCATTGGTGCACAGTAAAATGGAAGAAAATGATAAAGAATTATCTTAAGAATTTTCACCCATGTGGATCAAATTTACTACACTTCTACTCCCATAAAAACATTCTGAGAGCATTCAAGGTGCTCTGGGACCTAGGATGTGAAGTATACAAATCTTTTATATAAAAAATGCTCAAAAATAGATCTATTTTTATGACACATTTTTATAAACACCTTTTGCTAAACAATAATCTCATTGAAAAATGTCATCAATAATTATATAACCATTTGGAAAGTTTAATTGTGGCTTTCTTAATTTCTCTACACTCACATAGCTAACTTTTAAAATGTCTATTTCCAGTGCTTAACAGAGAATCATATATTCAAACTTATATCAAATAATCAATCAAACATGTTTTACAAAGAGCAACATTTTCATTTTCAACCTTGGTTTGACTTCTAACAAAAGATAATAATGAAGCAGTTAGAATAAATTTGGAGAACATTTGCATGAATGTAAAAGTATATACGATGTGAATAAATATAATGCTTCAAAGTCCTCTGGCTCTTTTCATTACTTGAGATGATTGTATGGTGAAACTACCTAAGGTTACATTTGATTGATCCATACTGAATAAAGATAGTTTTTTCATAAAATGACCTTTCATGACTAATTTATCAAACAATCAAGTTTCAATAGTTTATATTCATGGAAGAAAAATGGTTTCCTTCATAAACTGTTAAAACTTGGTGGAAATAAGATTCTTCAGGTGACAGACTGAAGAAGTTCCATTTTGATTGATATGTAATACATGGATTTAAAATCAATTCAATTTTATAGTCCGTAGAAATTAAGAAGACTTTAAGGACAATATGTATTTCTCTCTAAAGATAGTATAGCTAGATGTTTCTACTTCATTTATATTTTCTTGAACTATAGGCTCATTCAGAAATTATTCTGATTTATCACAAATAAAATATAAGTCTATGAGGAAATAATCTAGCATATTTAGTATAACTATGGCCTTTGGCTATATATTCTAGTAGCATTACTTGGTAATTTTTTAATAACTCTGGCACTTGCTTTTCTCATCATTGCAACTTCTTTACAATTCCAATGAGTTTATAAGTGTCTTGATGGCTCCCAGTGAATTAGATAAGTTCTATCACTTGGCTAATATTCAAAGAATGATACCAATTAGCAAGGGAGTCACCATTTTAAACCTCTACTCTACAACTACCTGAACATATAAACAGATAGAGGTTCTGATTCTTACACCAGATAACCATTCTGCATGCTTGTATCCCAAATAAAGGCATGTAATATTATAGACTTATACCTTTTCCTGGCAATTTTCCTTTATTTCTGACTATACAATACTTAATGATAAAATTCTTATAATACAAACACAGGAATCTCTAAGGGGAAATTACCTCTAAATATCAAGACAAAAACATGGTAATATGTTGTGTGTAATTTAAGCTGATAATTTAAATAGTTCTGTAATTAATTTTTAAAAATTTATTTTATTACAAATACCAAAACTTCCATATTTATATTTCAAATTCATTTTTGCAAGAATTCATTTATATAATGTAAATTGATGGAAAATATCATAAAAAATCTTATTTCTGCTTCTGCATTCTTTCTCCTGTTTATAAAACAAAATGATGCCTGGAGATGTATAGCGAACTTGCATCCCTTTCTTGTGCAGAAATATTTTCTGAATTGAAATGCTTTCATCCTGAAGAGAGGCTCATTGTGAATCAGAAAGTTTATGAACCACAAGATCCCTCTGTCTACAATGTTATATAAGCAATAAGACTGCTAAATAGACAGGAGACACCCCAACTTGTCAAACTGTCTACATGTTCTTCAGAGATAATCAAAGTTTCAAAATATTAAAAAAATAAAGAGAAATTATTTTCTGTATTTCTGCCTTTGCTAGACAGTCCCCTTTTATCTGTTATTTTCAATTCTTTTCAGGCAAACACACAGAGTGCTTGTATTTTAATAAACAATTGCCAGTCTTCAATTGATTACCATTTACTATGAAAGAACATACATTTGTTTTCATGAAAAGTGTGCTCCACAGGATCAGATATGTACAGATTTGACCCAGTTGGTAACACATTTCAGTATGTGTAAGAAGTACATACAGTCTTGAGGCAAGAAGTATGTCACTGGGGAAGAGGTTTAACAAATTACATTTTCGACCCACTTTTAATTCCTTCTCTACTTAATTTTTGCTGTTGAATGTGATGTTATAGCTGATTCTTCATCCTGCCACCATGCCTTCTTTCACCATTTCAGACATTTAATCATCTGAATATATCAGTCATAATCATATATTTTTATAGTTGATTTTGGACAAGGTGATTCATCATAGCAATAGAAAATTAACTAATAGAGAACTCAAAGAGTTTTAATAGAACATAATTTAGCATTACAGATTTATAAATATCAATAGTAAAAATAAATTTTCTCATTAGGTTGAAAAAAGCAAATATATACAGTGAATATATATTTAACCAAAAATAATTGCCTATAAAGTGTAACCTACCATTTTCAGAATGACTGCCACCTTTCAAACTGTTCTTAAAATACACATTATCTATAAGATGATCTCTAAAAAAATTTGCTTTAGCTAAATCAAATGACAACATATAATGTGCACATCAAATGTGCCCTTGAATAAGAAGTGCTGTTTTTATGCATTTTAAGTACTACTACTTTATAAATAAACTTAATTTATAAATAAATTTTATTTACTTTATAAAAAAATCAAAAATAAATACATTACTCAAATTATTAACCAAATGTAATTGAAAAGCAAAAAGAGCAAAGGCATGTTTCTGAAAAAATACCAGAAAAGAAAATATACATAAAATGTGACTTGGCATTCTGTCTATTATTTAAGATAAATCATGTCTTGGATTGAGCATGGGGCAACTGTATTAGGTATTCACAAAGAGACTGCAGAACTAACTTGATAATTCCACACACACACACACACACACACACACACACAAACACACACACACACACACACAAATTTGTGAGGCTAAATTTGAAACCTTAGTTTTACATGTGCTAGGCAACTAGAGTAACAGTAAGCAATATAACCAGCCCACTTTTCTTTTCATTTTGTTGTTTCTTTTTCTTTTTTTTTTACTTTTAAAGCAATTTTATTTTACATAGCAGTCTCAGTTACTTCTACCTCCCATTCTCCCTCTCCACACTTCACACCTTCTCCCCCCACCCCCACCCACCTCTAAGAGAGGGTAAGGCCTTCCATGGGCTGTCAACAAAGTCTGCCACATCACTTGAGGCAATACCAAGGTGCTCTTACCTGTATCTAGGCTGAACAAGAAAGATATCCCACTGTAGGGAATGAGCTATAAAGAACCAGATCATGCACTGAAGATAAATTCTGGTTCCATTGCTAGTGGACCCACAAATTGCCCATGCCTCACAACAGTCACCTACATTCAGAGGTCCTAGTTCAGTCTTATGCTGGTTCCCCAGCTTTTAATCCGGTGCCAGTTAGCTTGAAAAAGCTTGAGTCAGCTGTTTCTGTGGGTATCCCCATCATTGCCTTTGTGTCTTTGCTCATAATATTGCTCCTTCCTATCTAAGACTGTACTCCAGGAGTTCATCCAAGTGCTCAGCTGTGGATCTCTACATCTGCTTCCATCAGTTACTAGATGAAGGTTCTATGATGACATAATAGTCATCAATCTGATTACAGGGAAAGAGCAGTTTAAGTGCCCTCTACATTATTGCTTAGATTGTTAGCTGGGTTCATCCTTGTCACTTCCTGGGAGCTTCCCTAGTACCTAGAAACTTAGGTACTCAATAACCTAGTACCTAAGTCCACAATGAAACCCTCCTTCAAGGTATCTCTTTCCCTGCTCTCCCTCTCTGTCCTTTACCCAACTCAATCTTCCCAATCCCTCATGTTCTCCTCTCTGCACCCCTTCTCCCCTTTCAATCCCCCTACCACTCCACAACACTGCCAGTTTACCAAGGAGACCTTGTCTACTTCCCCTTCCTGGGGGAATCCATGCTTGTCTCTCTTAGGCTTCTTCTTGCTTCCTATCTTCTCTGGGTTTGTGGACTGTAGGTTGGTTATCCTTTGTTTTATGTCTAATATCTATTTATGAGTGAGTATATATTAAGTTTTTCTTTCTACATCTGGGTTATCTTACTCAGGATGCTTTTTTCTAGTACCATCCATTTGCCTGTAAATTTCATGATGTCATTGTTTTTTACCTTTGAGTAGTACTCCATTTTGTAAATATGCCACATTTTCTTTATCCATTCTACAATTGAGAGAAATCTAGGTTGTTTCTAGGCTCTGATTATTATGAATGATGCTGCTATAAACATAGTTAAGCAAAAGTCCTGATGGTATGAGTCTTCATCCTTTGGTATATGTGCAATATCACTATTGCTGTGTCTTGTGGTATATTGATTCCAACTTTTTTGAGAAAACTTCATAATAATTTCTAAGGTGGCTGCACAAGTTTTCACTAACACTAGCAATGGAGAACTGTTCCTCTTATTCTACATCCTCTTCAACATGAACTATCATTTGTGCTTTTGATCTTACCCATCTTGACTGGTGTAAAATGGTATCTTAGAGTTGTTTTAGTTTGCATTTTCCTGATGGCTAAGGATGTCCACTAGTTCCTTAAGTGCCTATCAATGTAAAATATCTAAAGACCTGGAACTATGTCTCAACAATTAAGAACATTTTTTTGCTCTTCCATACTTGACTAATTTGTTTCCCAGCAGATACTTGGGGACCCTTACAGTATATACCTCCACTTCCAGGACATCTAATACTCTCTTCTGAACTTTCTGGACATTAAGAGTAAACTTGGTATACATATACACATGCAGGAAAAATCACATGTAGATATAAAATAAATAAATAATATTAAAAATAGAATACATGCAAGATGAGGCACTGGCAGCATAATTAGAGAGTACAAAAACATATTTCCTTCTTAATTCCATGGAGAAGCACATTTAAAGCTATATATGGAACTTTTATGACAAATTCAGTACTGATTAACAAGGTTCCATAACCTGGGTCAATATGATTCATTTAACATTGAAGTTAGTACCTGAATTTGTGACACTCCCTCAATTTTGTATTCCCATTTTGAATACAGGTAATTAAGCCAGGTCCAGTTTCTACTTAGAGAGAAAACAGTGTTTTATTTTTTAAATTTAGTTTTATATTACTTATATTGTTATTATTATCGTTGTTGTTGTTAGCAGTGGTGAGACTATCATGGAGAATATTTTCTGTTGTGACAGAATTTAAGAAATAATAAGAAAGAATTCCAAGGTATATCTGTCAAGGGTCTATAAAATAATAGATGACTTCAACAAAAATGAATTGGAATACTAAATAAAACAAATAAATACTAAATACTAAATAAAACAAACAAACAAATAAATAAATAAAACAAATAAAGAAAAAATTCATAAAATATTTTCAGAAAAATCAAAAAAAAGAAGTGAAACATGAAAAAAATAAAGTGGGAATATTGCAGATATTGCAAAAAAGATAATGGTTATGCACACTTGGTATCTCAGCTTATGGAAGGTTGAGTCAGAAAAATCATAAGTTAACACAAGTCTAACCTATAAATTGAGTATCAAACAATTCTAGATTACATAAGTCACATTATGAGAGCAAAGGGCCATAATGAAATGACAATAAAATCCACAGCCTCATGGCAATACACAGATTAATGGAAATGGTTTAATTTAAGACATAAGCTAGCCAGAAATATACTTAACCTCTTGGCCAAGCAGTATTGCAAATAATATGGTTTCCGTCTGATTATTTCGGGGCTGAGGACCGAGGAACAAACAAGTAGCCTTTTACAACAGATGACTGCTAAGAGAGGAATAATCAGTCTTCTCCAAGGATAAGCCTCAGTGTAAGATTATCCAATATTAAGTGGTTTACACATAGATATGAACAACACTAAATTAACTTTGCAGGTTGTATTTACATATACATATGAATAAAACAATAATAATTAAAAGAGAAAAGGTCTTGAAGTTCATAGGGAAGGATGATTCATGTAGAAGTAAAACTGATATGAATATAGTATTACTTTGTGGCATTCTCAATAAAATAAAATAAATGCAAAAAATGAGTAAAAGAAAAAAACACACAAATTTAAAATCATAAGTGGAATTAGAAACACTTCAAGGATGTAAAAGAAATTAAAATAAAGAATAATAACAAAGCAATGTAAAGAGTAAATTGTCAAAAGTACATACTAGAAGAAATTGATAAAAAACCAATGAAATACAACCTAAAAAAATATAACAATTGTTTAGTAAAATTATAGTAATTGCATTTGTTAGCATGACATAAAACATATATATATATAAACTAAAAATAGGACAATGGAATACAAAACCTAAATATATACCCACATTTATTTCACTAAATATCTTTGAATAAAGCTTCAAAGATTATATGATGAGAAAAGAGTTGTCTCTTTTGCCCCACAAACAATCTTGGTCAAAGACAATATTCATATATGAAGTTGTGAAATTTTATGTTTATTTGTTTCTAATACAAAATCATTTCAATTTCAAATAAACACATAAATAGGATACTAGATAATATAAAACATTCAGAAAAAAGTATGGTAAGTAGTGTTTATTTATTTGTCATTATTTATAGCAGTGACTTATTGGACATAAGAACATAAAAAGCATGGTCAATAAAAACAAATATCGGTAAGACTGCATCAAATGCAAAAGATTCTAAACAACAACTAATAAAGAATGAGTGGAAACTTAAGAAATGGTAGATATATTTGTAAATTATTTATCAAGACCTTCTAATTATAACTCTTACAATAGGACAGCAGGAAATGAACAACTTAATTTAAAAATGGACCAAACACTTTGTTAAAATTAGGGTTTTTGTGAAGTTCCAGTGCATAAAGTTACTTAATTTACTTAAGTTAAAATATATTAGAAGCCAGAAGAAGGTGTCTGAAACCCTGAATGTATTGTTTTAAACCTACCAGGAACCCACACTATCATTCATGGTAAATAGCATTAATATCTGACCCACAATGATTGTATATTTTCTTAATATCCATTGAATGTCTGTATATGTTTTAAATATAATTTTTGGATAGATATAGCAAACCTTATAGAGGGTTAAAATTCAATATCTGAAAAATGTTCGGTGTGTTTACTATGTTTGTGCTAAACTAAAATATATTCATGAACTTGGAGAAAAAGATTTTCATAATAAATGTTTACCCTAATTTAAATTTCTCTGTAATAGTATAATACTTCATTGCTTAAATTTACATATATTTATATAAATATATAAAAGTTGTGTTATATCAACAACTTACAACAAATTGCAGAGTTAGTAATAAACCAAATTATTTGTAATTTGTCAAATGAGTAATAAGCTAAACTACAAAAGGGAAAAATTAAAGCCCTTATATTAATTTCTATGGATATTTTATGCCTTGGTATGCTTAAAAAGAGAGAAAAGAAAGACACTCAGAGAAAGATATGTAGAAAACTCAATATAGTCTTTACCTATATAATTATTTTGATACCTAAATAAAATGAAATGTTTAGCACTTCTCTCCTAATGCTATTAGGTAATTGAGTGTCTCTATATAATCAACATTGCTTTTTGATATAGAGAATGCTTTTAAGTATGAAAAACCATACAGATTTTAAAAATAGTCTAATTCATCATATCCTGTTATCCAATGACAAAAATTATTTTTTAATAACTCAAAGCAGGTTTAATAGAAAAATAGGAAAGAAAAGAGTTATGCAAAATGTAATAAAAATCAAATTGAGTTAGCAGTCTTTCAATTCCAGTACTTTGGAACTTCTTTTAATAAGAGCAACATAAATTTATACCATCGAAATTGGGGTAATATGATTTTTACTTTTCAATGTTATACTCAAAATATTTTCAGTATTATTTCATGTTAAATACAAGTGAAAATACAGAATAGTATCTATTTATTTATTTATTTATTTATTTTATTTGCTTAATTGTTTGTTTGCTTGTTTTGCATCCTGGCTGCAATTTCCTCTCCCTACTCTTCTTCCATTCCCTCTACACACAGCCATCTCTGTTTCCATCCTTCTAACCCACTCCTTCTCCATTTCTGTTCATGGATATTAACAAAACATAACATATCACATTGCAATTAGACTAAGCATCTCCCCATGTATTAGTGCTGGACAAGGCAATTCAGTATGAGTAGAAGCCCAAACGCCAGTACAGACTCAGAGACAGCTCCTCCTCCCACTGTCACAAAAGAGACCCAAGATACACAACTATGACATATATGCAGAGTGCATAGTTCAGTCCCATGCAGGCTTTCTGGTTGTTGATTAAGACTCTGTGAGTCCTTATGAGCCCAGTTTATTTGATTCTGTATGTTTTCTTGCAGTAATCTTGAGCCCTTTGTTTCCTACAGTCCTTTCTTTCCCACTTCTGCCAGATTCCCCAAGCTCTTCCTGTGGATATCTGCTTCTCTTTCCACCAAGTGGTTGGACGAAGCCACTCTAATGACAGTTGGGCTAGACAATAATCTATGAGTATAGCAAAATAATTTTAGGCATCATTACAGTGACCTTTTCCCTCCAATCATGTTTGATTATATCTTATGTCTAATTCCACACTGCTATGGAATTCATTTGGATAAAAGTGAGCAACATGGACCACCTTGAGAAGTTATAACAAATAACTTTTATACCAATAACAAAAATGGGATATGAAACAAATATTGTATCTTGACTCTGAAAGTCTTCAAACCTAATGCAGCATTAATTTTCACATTTTTGGGAAAATATTTAATCATCTTAAGCCTTCAAATCATGAATTTAGTTCCTCATCAATATTTAACTTTAGTTCTTAAATTGAAATCATCCAACCCACAAATGTATTAAATAATTAATTTACATACCATTTTAGCCTTTGATCTATTTTTCAGAAAGGAGATAAAGCAGTAACATTAACATCAAACACCTAAAACACTTGGAATAAGAAAGGAAAGATCTACCTTGAGGATGTTAGGAACAAAATTATTCTTCATCAGGGCCATCAGAGATAAGGACATAATTTCTTGTTGATAACTTATTAGATTTGATTTCTTCTTTCAAGCAATTAAAAACTGTTTATCAAAACATTGTAGGGAATGCAAAATATATTTCTGGGCCTAAAAGGAAAAGGAAATTTAGAAGGGGATAAAATGGGCTTTTTGATCCAAACACAATTTAGAGTATGTTTTCTTAAAATGTTGTTGAAGAGAATCATAATCATTTCTGGTTTGTTATCAACATTGTTATCTATTGAGTGCCACCCAGAGTACTTTGTCATTTATGTCTGCCACAAGAGTCCATTATTTTCCTAGTTATGCAAGCAGAATTCATATGTTTTTTGGAATCAACCTTCTCCCTTGAAAATTCCATATTTATACATCATTTCTCTTTTATAGAAAAGATTCCTAGAGTATGCTTAAATTTAGCTTTTGAAGAAAGATATTCATTTTACTTGAATACCATGTCGTCTATTTTCAATATATATTGAAAATACTTGTTATACTAGTGAGGGAAAGAGAAAATGTGAATTAAGAAAAATGAAATGATCTTATCATGAAAAAGCTTAACCAAAGTCTTGACCTCATCAACTAAAAAAGTTGAAGACAAAAAAAAAATAAAAATGGAAACATACTTTCTTTTGCAAATAATGTTTTATGAATTAGACTGTGCTATCACCCAAGAAATTTTAGTGAGTAAATATTTCCAATGTTGTCCATTGTTGGAGATGATAACAATTCTGATAAAGTAGAACTCTAGATTCTTAAAATAGTTGTGATGATAGAATTCAATTTGCTGTATGTAGCTCAGTATATGTACAGGTCGATTGGTTGATAATGTGACTAGCTGAGATATATCTGTGTTTCACTTAATCTTTCAATATAAGTATGTCTAGATTAAAGTAGCATTAAACAGTGTCATGCACAGAGTAAACCTGGCCAAAGGTCTACAAGACTTAAAATTCAGTAACTGCATATAATGTTTAAGAAAATTTGAGATGAACTACGAAAACTGAAGCATTTCTCAAATTTGTAGCTGTAATTATTAACAATGTAAAGGCAAGTTTTAAATATTAGTTTACAAATTCAATAACATATTTATGCAGATAAAAACTAACCTTCCTGAAGAATATTAGGTTGATATTCATAACATTCTTATAAATATGCATAGAACCTAAAATATGTGAAGCAATCTTGTTAAACAACAGCACTGTTAGAAGACCCCCAATTTAAAAACTTAACTATAAAATGAAATAACCATGAAAGTGTTTCTAATGTAGAAGTACATGTATAGAACAATGACCCACACTTGTAGTAATAGCACTTGGTAGCATTGGGCAAAAGATTTGAATATATATTAATCCAGCCATGGCTATAAAACAAGGCATTAATTGCTTAGCAGTATATTTATTGTATGTGTGTCTGCGTTGTAGATAAGAAAGATCAAAAATAGAAGGTATGGAGGTGTGGATTTGAATCTGGGAAGAATTAGAGGGAAAAATAGGGCAGTAGATGAATATAATCAAAATATTTCACATGAAATTTTCAACGAATTATTATAATATTACATTTTAATAAACAAACAATAAAAATAGACATACAGATCATTTGATTAAGACTATTATTCCAGAGTTAGAAGTTGACATTTCCAGCCAATAGATTTCAACAAGGAATTCGACTGATTTAATGAGCAGCAAAAAAGTCATTTCAAAAATTATTTATAAGAAAGATCTACTGGTGCAATAGTATATTCCTAGGTACTCAAAAAGAATATCAACAGTTTGAAAACTTGCATCAAATATAAATAAGTTAGTAAACTTACAAATACATAAATAAGTCTAAGATCTGTAGATAGTTAACACTGATCAAACATTTGCCTAGCATATTAAAGGCTAAAATGTCAATCTTTGATAGTTAAAAGGGGGATAGTAGAGAAAATTGTTAAGTAAATGCAATATTGACTAGAATGAAACTATACAAATTTCATATTAGGTACGTTTGTTCATTTGAAAGTAGAGATTGTAGAAAATAAGTATTATTATACTTTATCTCTTTGGTGATAAAGCATCCACTGTCAATGTGTACTGTACGTTTGGATGCAGTCAGTTATTTATTGGAATTTCCATCTTAGATAAAGGTCTTTTACCAATGTTGGATTGTTTCTATTTTATGAGTTTGAGCATTTTTTGTATCTGATTAAAATTGCCTATATTAACAAACTTAAGTCAAAGAAGCTATTTATAATGTCTTTTAAATTTTAAAATAGTAGATTTTAAATCTTAGAATTTCCATGGGGATTAAAACAAGTGACAACTTTAAAACTTGTTACATTTTGCCTCTTTTAAAATCTGAGTTCTGTGTGTGTGTGTATGTGTGTGTGTGTGTATTTGTATGTGTCTGATGAGGATTATCATAGAATGCAAGTGGATGGAGTCAGAAGTCAGCACTATGGTGTTATTTTTTTATTGTCTTACAGGCTTGAACTTAGGTTTTCAGACGTAAACCGGTGATCTGCAAGAGCTTTTACTTCATCCACTTTATTATCTTAAGTGCACAAAGCAAAAGATTTTAAGTTTATAGGTAGTTTTCCCATTTTTGTTCATTTGCTTGCTTTAAAACAGCTTCTTACTACATAACACTGCCTGGCCTAGAACATATAGTAATTCACAGAGATTTTTCTCTCTCTGCTTCCCAAGTGCTAGGATTAAAGGCATGCAGCTCCACATCCAGTTTGACATTTTTCCACAATATTCGTGCTTTTTACTTGGTTTGTGTCTGTTCTAATTTATATTATGTCTCATTTTCCTTTTCTGGTTATCTATGGAATGAGCCATATTTACTAATTTTAGGAATAAATTGATTATTTAGACTCATAGTTTGAGGGTACAGTTTATCATGTAAGTAAATTTATGATAGTAGTAGCTGAATGTAGCTGATAAAATTGTATCTGCTATCAGGAAACAGAAAGAAGAATACTGGTGATCATTCATCTTTGTTTCACCTTTATATTTATTCCAGGATCTCAGGCTGTGAATGGTAATACCCATAATAAAGATGAGTCTTTCCACTGCAGTAACCTAGTATAGGAATTACCTCACAGATGTATCCAGAAGTTTGTCTAATAGGCAGTTCTAGATTCTGTAAAACTGACATTAAACATCACAATCCAAATTAAACTTTTATTTATTTAAATACGTTTTAAACCCAAGTTAAGTTCTATCTATTAGAATAAGTTTTTCAGTATTTCCTATAAAACAAGTGTACTAGCAATAAATTCTCCCAAAAATATTTAGTTTGGAAGTACTTATTTTTTTTATTAATTTTTGAAGAATAACTTTACTTTTACTACATGAATAATTCTAGCTTGTTACTTCTGAAGTTTCAGTATATTAATATTTCTCCTTCCCTTCTCCAAGGGTAGAAACCCCAACAATCCTGAATATACCTTTTCTCTTACTAGTTGAAATAAGCCAACCTACTACGTCCAGTATTAAATCATCCAAATATCCAGTGAAATTTGTTGTGGGAAGGATGCTTGTTTCATTCCTGACTGCTCATCCCTGAAGTAATCACACAGAAACTATATTATTTGCCATATTATATAGCCAATAGCTTAAGCATATTTCTGGCTAACTGTTACATCTTAATTTAACCCATTTCCATTAATCTATGCATCACCATAAGGTCATGACCTACCAGCAGAATTTCAGCATGTCTGTCTCTAGCAGAGGCTTCATGGCTTCTCTAAACTCCATCTCTACTCTCTCAGCATTCAGTTTAGCTTTTCCTGCCTGCTTCTATTCTTTTGCCCTATCATGCCAAGGCAGTTTTCTTTATTAATTACATAATTATATTCACAGTATAAAAAGGGAAATCCCACATCACCTCACCTTTTCTGTTTAAATAAAAAAGGAAGGTTTTGACTTGAACATAGTAAAATTAGATATGAAAAAACACTATCAAACAATAATTACATTTACAATATTTATGTCTATTTTATGTTTTATCATAACTAAGGAAAACTATAATTATAAATATAAATTCTTCAACTCCATCAAAAACTTCAGAACGATAAAATATCACCTAAGTAAGCAGGAAGTGCATTGAAAGCAATTTGCAAAACTATAGAATTGACAGAGACATCTCAGTGCCTGGATAGTCACCCAAAGTCCTTTTCTTTTATTGGAGTATCTATCTTCAGCCTACGGGTCCATAGTATCTGGCAGGCTTTTCCATGAAGCAGGATATTCCAAAGACATTTCACCTATATTGGCAGTTTGTCAGTCACTTTCTTCTGTGTTCTGTAGAATGTCTGGAAAACACTTTCATAAATCAGGAACCCCAAAAGATGGTCTCATCCTTAAACAAGTTTAGCAGTCATCTCTCTGTGGTCCCTGCATGTTCAGTTCATTAAGAAGTGCAGACAAGAGCAGATTCTTGCCCAAAGGGTTAACCAACTACACAAGGAAACTCTTCAATGCCTATCTTCCTCTTGAAGTAATTGGTGCTGCCAGGAATAGATGTGTCTCAGTGTCATGAAAATTACTAAGCTCTTAAAATATTTTAAATGCCATATTCTGAAGGTCTATGAAAGATTTGAAGAATACCTATCTAACTGAAAAGTATCTATATATAGAAAACCTATATTTCTTTTTTTTCACATTTAATTTTTTATTATTGCATTATAAATAGTACCATTCAAAATTTCCACCTCCTCCGCTCCTCCCATTTCCCTCCCGCTCCCCCACTCCCCA
>PVIU01010472.1:0-69856 GCA_004026605.1 Ondatra zibethicus | reverse complement strand
CGTTGGTGAAGATCTTTTCCCATTCTGTAGGCTGCTGTTTTGTTTTGTTGACCATGTTCTTTGCTTTACAGAAGCTTTTCAGTTTCAGGAGGTCCCATTTATTAATTGTTTCTCTCAGTGTCTATGCTACTGGGGTTCTATTTAGGAAGTGGTCTCCTGTGCCAATGCATTCAAGTGTACTTCCCACTTTTTCTTCTATGAGGTTCAGTGTGGCTGGCTTTATGTTGAGGTCTTTGATCCATTTGGATTTGAACTTTGTGCATGGTGATAGATATGGATCTATTTTCATTTTTCTACATGTTGATATCCAGTTATTCCAGCACCATTTGTTAAATATGCTTTCTTCTTTTCCATTTTATATTTTTTTTGTCAAAAATCAGGCTTTGTAGGTTTGTGGATTAAGATCCAGGTCTTCAATTCGGTTCCCTTTGGTCCTCCTGTCTGTTTTTATGCCAATACCAGGATGTTTTCAGTACTGTAGCTCTGTAGTAGAGTTTGAAGTCAGGAATTGTGATACCTCCAGAGGTTCTCTTATTGTATAGGATTGTTTTGGCTATCCTGGGTTTTTTGCTTTTCCATATGGTGTTGAGTACTGTTCTTTTGAGAACTGTGAAGAATTTTGCTGGGGGTCTGCTGGGCATTGCATTGAATCTGTAGATTGCTTTTGGTAAGATTGCCATTTTTACTATGTTAATTCTACTTACCCAAGAACATGGGAGATCTTTCTACTTTCTGGTGTCTTCTTCAATTTCCTTCTTCAAAGATTTAAAGTTCTTGTCATACAATTCTTCCACTTGTTTGTTTAGAGTTGTTACTCCAAGATAGTTTATGCTATTTGTGGATATTGTGAAGGGGGATGTTTCTCTGATTTCTTTCTCAGTCTATTTATCATCCATGTAAAGGAGGGCTACTAATTTTTTTTGAGTTGATCTTGTATACTGCTACATTACTGAAAGTGTTTATGAGTCATAGAAGTTCCTTGGTAGAATTTTTGGGATCACTTATGTAAACTGTCATATCATTAGCAAATAGTGAGAGTTTGACTTCTTTTTTTTTTTGATTTGTATCCACTTGATCTCCTTTTGTTGTCTTATTGCTCTAGGTAGGACCTCAAGAATTATATTGAGTAGTTTGATGTTGGCTGTTGGCTTGCTGTATATTGTCTTTATTATGTTTATGTATGTTCCTTGTATCCCTGCTCTCTCCAAGACCTTTATCATGTAGGGATTTTGTATTATATATATATACATATATATCATATATTTATCACATATAAATATATATATATATATATATATATATATATATATATATACACACACATTTTATTGAGCTCTACATTTTTCTCTGCTCCCCTTCATGCCTCTCCCCTCCCCTTCAACCCTCTCCCAGGGATGTTGTATTTTGTCAAAAGCTTTTTCAGCATCTAATGAGGTGATCATGTGGTTTTTATTTTTCAGTTTGTTTATATGGTGGATTATGTTGACAGATTTTTGTATGTTGAACTATTCTTGCATCTCTGGGATGAAGCTGACTTGATCACAGTGGATGATGGTTCTAATGTGTTCTTGGATTCGATTTGCCAGTATTTTATTTAGTATTTTTGCATCAATGTTCATGAGTGAGATGATTGGTCTGTAATTCTCTTTCTTAGTAATGTCTTTATGTGATTTGGGTATCAGGGTAACTGTTGCTTCATAAAAAGAGTTTGGCAATGTTCCTTCTGTTTCTATTGTGTGGAACAATTTGAGGAATATTGGTATTAGTTCTTCTTTGAAATTCTTGTAGAATTCTGAGCTGAAACCATCTGGTCCTGGGCTTTTTTTAGTTGGCAGACTTTTGATGACTGTTTCTATTTCTTCAGCAGTTATAGGTCTATTTAATTTGCTTATCTAGTCTTGATTTAATTTTGGTAAGTGATATTTATCCGTGAAGTTGTCCATTTTCTTTAAGTTTTCCAATTTTGTGGAGTATAAGTTTTCAAAATATGACCTGATGATTCTCTGGATTTCCTCTGTGTCTGTTGTTATGTTCCCCTTTTCATTTCTGATTTTGTTAATTTGGATATTCTCTCTCTGCCTTTTGGTTAGTTTGGATAAAGAATTGTTTATTTTGTTGATTTTCTTGAAGAACCAACTCTTTGTCTCATTGATTCTTTGTATTGTTTTCTTTGTTTCTATTTTGTTGATTTCAGCTCTCAATTTGATTATTTCTTGCCATCTAGTTCTCTTGGGTGAGTTTGCTTCTTTTTGTTCTAAAGTTTTCAAATAATCTGTTAATTCCCTAGTGTGTGATTTTTCTGGCTTCTTTATGTAGGCATTTAGTGCTATGAACTTTCCTCTTAATACCGCTTTCATTGTTTCCCATAAATTTGTGTATGTTATGTGGTCATTTTCACTGAATTTTAGGAAGTCTTTAATTTCTCCCTTTATTTCTTTCTTGACCCACTGATGATTTAGGTTAGCATTGTTTAATTTTCATGTGTTTGTGGACTTTCTGGAATTAGTGTTGGTGTTGATTCTAGTTTTAAGTCATGGTGATCTGATAAGATACATAGGGTTATTCAATTTTTTTTTGTAGTTGTTGGGGTTTGTTTCATTACAGAGTATGTGGTCAATTTTTGAGAAGGTTCCATGAGTTGCTAAGAAGAAGATATATTTTTTTCTGTTTGGATGGAATATTCTATAGATGTCTGTTAAGTCCATTTGAGTCGTAACATCTCTTAGTTCCCTTATTCCTTTGTTAATTTTCTGTCTGACTGACCTGTCCAGTGGTGAGAGTGGAGTGTCGAAGTCTTCCAGTATTAGTGTGTGGGGTTTAATGTATGATTTAAGCTTTAGAAGTGTTTCTTTTAAATATGAGGGTGCCCTCGTATTTGGGACATAGATATTCAGTATTGAGATTTCCTCTTGATGGATTTTTCTTGTGACTAATGTGAAATGTCCTTCTTTGTCTCTTTTGATCCATTTTAGTTTGAAGTCTATTTTGTTAGATGTTAAGATATCTACACCAGCTTGTTTTTTAGATCCATTTGTTTGGAAATTTTTTCCCCCTTTACTCTGAGGCAATGTCTGTCTTTGAGGTTGAGGTGTGTTTCTTTTATGCAGCACAAAGATGGATTTTTGTTTTCATATCCAATCTGTTAGCCTGTGTCTTTTTACAGGTGAGTTGAGTCCATTTATATTCAGGGATATTAATGACCAGTGATTGCTATCTCCTGTTAATTTAGTTTTTGTTGTTGTTGATGTTAATTTGTGTGTTTTTCCCTTCTTTGGGATTTGCTGCTGTGAGATCAATTGTCTGTATTTTTGTTGATGTAGTCAACTTCCTTGGGTTAGAGTTTTCCTTCTAGTGTGTAGGGCTGGGTTTGTGAATAGGTATTGGCTAAATCTGGTTTTGTCATGGAATATCTCCATTAGGAAGTCAGGTATAATCTACTTTTATATGTTACTTGGACTTTTTCCTTTGCAGCTCTTAATATTCTTTCTTTATTCTGTCTGTTTATTGTTCTGATTATTATATGGTGAGGAGACTTTTTCTTTTAATCCAGTCTAATTGGTGTTCTGTAAGTTTCTTGAATCTTCATAGGGCTATCATTTTTTTTTTTTTTTTAGGATGGGAAAGCTGTCTTCTATGATTTTGTTGAATACATTTTCTGTGCTTTTGAGTTGAATTTCTTCTCCTTCTTCTATCCCTATTGTTCTTAGCTTTGGTTTTTTATGGTCTTTCATATTTTCTGGATATTTTTTGTTAATCTTTTGTGAGATTCAATGTTTCCTTTGACCGAGGAATTTCCTCTATTGTATCTTCAGCAGTTGAGATTCTCTCTTCCATCCCTTGTATTCTGCTGTTTATGCTTGCATTTGTGGTTCCTGATTGTTTTCTCATATTTTCTGTTTTCAGAATTCCCTTGGTTTGTATTTTTTTTTATTATCTCTATTTCAGTTTTAAGGTTTTGAGTAGTTTCTTTCATCTGTTTTATTTCTTTTTCTTGATTTTCTTTAAGGGATTTTTTGAGTTCTTCCAATTTTTTGTTTGTCTTTTTCTCCATTTTTTTGAGGGAATTTTTTTATTTCCTCTTTAAGGGCCCCAAACACTCTCTTAAAATTATTTTTAGGTAATTTTCTTCTGCTTCTTTTATAGTGGGGTGTTCAATTCGCTGCCTCAGTCCTGCTCCTGTGGAGCTTGCTACCTCAGTCCTGCTTCTGCAAATGTCCCTGGTCTGGATCCGCTCCTGCTCCCATGGAGTTCTGGGCTCTGGCCCAGGTTGCTGGCTCAGTCCTGCTCCTGTGGAGTTTGCTGTCTCAGGCCTACTCTGGCCTAGGTCACTGGCTCAGTCCTGTTCTGGTGGATATCACCATCCCCTGACTTCTCTCTTGATGCTTACTACTATGTATGTCTTTGCTTAGGTAGGTGTGGCAACAACTACCACTCTCCTATATGATGAGGACTACTGAAGGTTCTATAGCTTCTGTGTTAAGGCCCATTTGGGCCCTCAAGTGAAGGGTGGATATTTATGTCATAGTATGTCCTACCTACGGAGAGGTGTGTCTCCCTCTTCTCAGGTCTTGCAGAGGCTGTGTCTCTCATAGAGCACTCCTGTCCTTGCATGGTTTCCCCCTGAACTTGTCAGCACTTGTGGTTTAGTGTTGTCGCAAGGCCTCTTCCAACTCAGCCTAGGTAGGCACATACACAGCATCAATTCTGCTACAATGTGCTGTTCAGAGCAAGGTTTACTGCTGTGGAACAATCTTTTCATACACTGTGAATATGCATTACTCTCATTGGTTAATAAAGAGCAGACTGGCCAATAGCTAGGCAGGAAGGGGTTAGGTAGGACTTGCAGAGAAAAAGAGAGCTGTGGGGCAGAGTTGCCAGGAGATGCAAAGAGAAGCAAGATGAACATCCTATGCTAAAAAAAAGGTATAGCCGTGTGGTAGAGCATAGATAAGAAATATGGGTTAATTTAAGTTACAAGAGCTAATTAGTAAGATGCCTAAGCTATCAGCTGAACATTTATAGTTAATAATAAGTCTCTGTGTGATTATTTGGGAGCTGGCTGGTGAGACAGAAAACTCTGCATAGTTAACAACCAGTCAGTTTTAAGATATGACAAAGTCACATTATCCACAGATGTTCATCTTGTGGCAGAAAGAATTGTGCATTTATTTTGTCTAACAATCTATCACACTTTGGTTTTTCTGTTACACTTCTTAATCTTATTTTATTTGGTCTACCATAAAGAAAAGAGAGAAAATTTGCTTAGCTGCCTTTCAACAAGAGGTTAACTAGAACGGCTACCAGTAGTGACACACAGAAGGTGTCTCATACTGATGAATAAGATAACACCCACTTAGCTTTTACATCTTAAAGCCCATATGATAAAGCTCAGGTAGTGACTCTCTTGTGTGGGAAATGGTTCAAGCCTGTGTGAGGATGCTAGCGTGGGAAGGCCTAGCATGGGAAGTCATTGCCTTAGTATAGTACTAGATGTTGGAGTTTGCACTGAAGGTCAGGGAGGCTCACCTGTTCTGAATATGATTTTGAGGGACTTGGTTATGGGTGGTCTGTCGACTATACTTTTGACACATCCCACCTGGAATCTGCTCATCTTCCTAAAACTCTATGGGTGATTAGATGCATATTTAAAGTGCTCATTGAGCAACGATGAGCTGTTTAATTACCTGTGCCATTTAGAATGTCCTTGAGAATAAGCCTTCAAGTATGGATTCAATGCTTCTGCATCTGCCAGGTTATAAATAAAAGATACACGAGTTTCTCATGAACACCATTAAAATCTGTTGATTAAGAGGTTTTACATGGGGTCTAGGGAGATGACTCAGTGATTAAAAGCATTTGCTGCTTTTGCTAAGGACCTGAGTTTCATTCCCAGAACACACATGGCAGCTCACAACCATCTGTAACTCCAGTTCTAGGGGATCAGAAGTTCCCTTCAGGCCTCTGCAGACAACAGGCACATGTGTGGAACACATACACATATACAGTCAAAACACTTATATATAGAAAATAAAAAAAGATAAACCTTTACAAGGTGGTGCTTTTTTTTTGGTGATTCTTTCCTGTGTATCATACTTTCCTTTCCTGTTAGGGAAAGTATAAATGAATTAATATTATAATTAATCTTAGAGATACACTATCCTATGTTTAGCAAGCTGGAAACCTGTGTCTTCCACACTTTAATATCATCTTGGGAAATGTTTTTTTTTTTTTGCTCGAATGTAACCTATCTTCTTCAGAGGTCCAAGCAATGAACTGAAAATTATAAAGACCAAACTTGTATAAATTCAGTGCTGGGACTGTCACAGAAATTTATTTTTAATATCAGAAAAGAGAGTTCCACAATTTACTACTATTAAATGGTCCATAATCAATGGCACTGCACATGACAATGTAATAGCCAAACTTGAGATGCAGACATGGCATCTATTAGGAAGCAGCTCGCCAAGTTTTGTCATTGTTATTTTGTTACTGCTTTTCTTAGTCTTTGTGGGTCACATTGGAACATGTGGGCCATATGAAAAAAGACTGCAGGCTGTTTTTGGCCCCTATTTATGATAAAAAAAATACACATCAAGCTACAATAAGGTTTATTGTAGATTTTAAAGGTATTAGCAGCTTAGTTGATAGCTTTATTTCTGTTAGGACAACTTTCTGCTTGACCACTTGATGGCAGCATGTACTATGTGCTAGAATTCAACTTTTTTTTTTCTCCCTCCCCTTTCCTTTCCTTTATGTTGTTCAGCCTCGTTTAACATTGGTGGTGGAAAAGATTGATAGCAATGCAAATGTATTTATAACCACGAGAGATAGTCACCTTCCACCCCAATTAGCCTTTGCATTGATTTACTGAGGAAAAACATCTATTACTGAAAAAGTCTTACAGATTAGTGTTGCATTATTTCGTTACAGTTGAAATATCTGCAGGAGGAGTGATCTCACGGATCTCACTTTAATCTAACCAAAACGTATTTTCCCAATAATTAAAAAAAATAAAGAGATCTATCACCGAGAAAGCTGCTCTAGTTCCGACTTCTGCACCACAGTGTTTCCCCTTAAAGCCGCACACTCATCTATTTGAATATATTCTTAATAATGAGCTTGTGACATATTTTAGATCTTTAAAAAGATTTATTCATGAGCTGTTGCTTGCATAAAGCCATTGATCTACCAAGAAAAAAAAAAAGAAAGAAAAGAAAATCTCATCTCTCAACTTCTTTGTGAGAATATAATTATGATCTGAACTAAAGTCTTTTTACTTTTTAATATAAAAAAAGTGTCTGCCTTTTGAAATACCCTTTTGTACCCCCAAAAGAATGGAGCTGAAGCTGAGATGTTTCCTGCAGAGAAAAACTTGCCAATAAGGGTTCCATAAACATGCTGGCAACACTGCTATAAGGGAAGGTTCACGAGAACTCGTGTTTGAGATTTACATGGAGCAAATTGGGAGAGATTTACAAGGCAGTTACCATTTAGTGCTTTTGGCTTGAGAGAAGAGAATAGGGTTTTGTTTGTTTTTTAACCAGCCTCTGTTCTCTCCTGGCCCCTATTCATCTTAAAAAATAATGGCATTTGGAAAACTTTGGTGGCTTTCTGCTTTCTGAGCTGTTAGGGAAGAAGATTCCTCTAATTATAATTCATTACCATTTGAATTTCTATGTGGGGGCAAGGGGAAGGTACTCAACAGCGGGGTTGTAAAGGAAGCTCTGCTGGGGCCACCAGGGCTGCATAAATGGCAAGACAGTAACACGGGAAGCCTCAGACAGCAAGCTTCTATAAATACCTTCCAGGCTGTGTATAAATATTCTAGGGCAGGAGACTCCAGTGCTGCTGTCTTTGCAGGCTCAAGTCTGTTTTTCCTGAGCTTTGTATATATTTACTTGCACACAATTGTACATTTCCTTCTGTTTATATATACTTGGCTATTCTGGGCCTGTGCGAGGGAGATTTATGTTCCACATATATTCTTCCTATAGCTCATCTCATGCTAGCTTTAAAAATGTCTTTATAACAAAAGTAATTCAAGATTACGCTCGAAACCTTAGAAAATATGAATACGGGATATGAAAACACCAGAGAATAATATGTAATTATGTTGTTACTTGAGTGTTATAGGCTTCCAGTTACATGAATGTGTTAATATATACTGAAATACAAATGTATATTCATTGGATCATATATTAGTTTTGTAGAAGTGTTCCCAATCCACATGAGCACAGTTTCTATCGCTACGCAATCTGCTTATATTTCTTTTCTAACACAACACACTTTCATATCTGTATTATGTGGACTATTACATAGCTTGATCCCCTCAATAGCAAACCTGGAAACGATGCTGCTAGAGTCAACCAGTGGCCTCATTGTACACACATAAGAATTTATGCAGCGGACCCAACTACAGTCGGTCTGATGACAACAGGAGATATTTCCAAACTTTTATAGGAAGCTTAAATCTTGATTTGACAGGCATAATTGTTGATATGTTCCATCTCAGATGAAATCAATATGGAAAAGAAAAAGGAAATAACAGCCTTGACAGGTCTTCTAATCTGGAGCAGTGACTGTCTGTGAAGTCCTGTTAAAGTCTGCAGTGTAGGAAGGGAAGGCTTTGCTTTGTGAACTCTGCAAAGAGGAGCTGCCCGCTTTGGGAAGGTCTTTGTTTCCAACGTCCTTGGTGCTCTGGAATATCAAGTGTCTACAGCAAAGTTCTCATCCCTGGTGATGAAGGAAACTAAGAATTCATCCAAATGCCAACTGCAGAGAGGAGGCAAAGCAGAAGAGTCGACACAGCCCTGTGTGCCTGTGTGTGCACTGGCGTGTGCATTCGTGAATCCTGCTATCTCCGGTTAGCACAGTGCAACCAAACCTGGCTCTGGGAACTTGATTCTGTGCACGGGACCTCCTGATCTGGGGCACTTCACCTTGCTGTAGCCAAGCTGACTCCATTATGCTCATCTGGGTCTCATTTAAGGCAGAACAAAAATGTCTCAGAAAGGAGGAGGAAGCAAAGATTTGTTAGTGGTTTGATCTGGTGTTAGGCGAAGAGAAAAATGTTGAAATGATTAAGGGGTTCCTACCTACCATAATATTTTTGAGCTATCCATAAATTCTGAAGCAACTTTAAGGTCAATTAAATCCTACAGCCGGAAGAACCTCTTTACGCTTGAGAACCACTGAGAGCGATCAGATTTGTGTTTTGCTTGTCTGTTCCCTGTGTCATTTTCCTATGTGCACAGATCCATCCCCCGTCACATTTTTATTTGTTCAATGAAAAATTGCGAAGAGGGCTGAAATTGACATTGATTTTTAATTTATACAGAAGTTATTGCAAATATTTATCAGTGTCAATTAAAACAGTTGCATTGCTTACAACATATAGGAAATCAAATTCCATAATTGCATTTCACACATGGGGAGCAGCGCTGGCTTCGGGGTTTAAAGACCACTTATGTTTAGGCTCTGGGTTTAAATGAAATCGTGCTACATTCTTTTCCTCTCCCCCAAGACTGCAAATGTGATGGTGTGATAGACAGGAAATACCCACATGAGGTTAGTATTAATTAGTCACATAAATGCAATGCCCAGTTTTGTTTACTTCCTGTGGTGGTTTGAAAGAAAATGGCCCCCGTAGGAAGTGGCACTATTATGAGGTGTATTTGTTGGAACTGATATGGTCTTGTTGAAGGAAGTGTACCACCGTAGGGGTGGACTTTGAGGTCTCCTATGCTCAAGCTATGCGCAGTGAGATAGTTCACTTCCTGTTGCCTGAAGATCAACATATAGAGCTTTCAGCTCCTTCTCTAGCACCATGTCTGCCTGCATGCCACCATGATGATAATGGACTAAACCTTTGAAACTGTAAGCCACCCCAATTAAATGTTTTTCTTTACCAGAATTGCCATGGTCATGGTATCTCTTCACAGCAATAGAAACCCTAACTAAGACACTTCCCTTTCTATGCCATAGCATCTAGAATTACCGAGATAACAGCATTTTAACAGTAAATCTCTTCCTCTACCTTGACCTCCCCCTCTCTCTTAAAATATGGTAAGAAAATCTCTATTTATTCACTACGGACATATTCCCCCCCCGACCCTGTTTTATCAATGGGCATAGGAATGATGTTTTTGTTTTCTTAGGGAACATGGGAACGTGACTTAAAATGGAAAGAGTGTTCTTTGCCATCGCGTGGTGACTTCTGCAATACACATACTGCATTGGCAACTTTGATACTTGGAGTGTTCTAGAAGTATAATAGTTTGCTTTCTGTTGCTGCTACAAAATGCCCAAGGGTTTGCAAAATATGAATAAAATAATTTGTTTAACCGATAGTTTTGGAGGCTGAATGTTCAGATAAAGTGACCTTACATATACCATAACACATGAGATGACATCATGGTGGCAGTGTGCATCAGTGGGGCAGGTGACACAGCGAGACAATGCTAGAGACTTTCCTGGCCAACCCCACTATTTTTTATAATGATCTACTCCAACTGGAATTTTATAACAACTATATTAATTTCTTTTGTATGTGATGCCCCTAAAGATTATATTGCCCCAATGAGGCTCTGCCTTTTTAAGTTTTCACCATCATTGTTACAATAGGGACCAAACTTCCAATAGAGGAATCACTGGGGACATGTTCAAACCATGTCCAAACCATAGCAAGTGGTTTGTTTATTACAAAATGGGAAGATAATATCATCTAGGGAGCAAAGTAGACTTGTGGCATTGTTAAATAAATGAAAACACTGATCATAATAGGAAAGTGACACCATTAATCTTCAATGCTTTCAGCAAAAATGCATTCTTGTTTTGCTTTATTATATTTGAATTTTATAACTGTAGAAGACATCTTTCTAAACAAAATTTCTGGAGGCTATTGGCATTGTTATTTGATGTCTAAAGTCCTAAAATAGAGAACAAATAAGAGAGTACATTTGAAAGCATTCCAGAGAAATAAACCTGTAGCAAGACTCACATGACCAGCTATAAGCAAGAGAAAAGGGGACACCCCCCCAAATAATTATGAACTGTGTTTTAATTATGACTTAAAACAGTAATATTGCAGTGGCAGTGATGTCCCCATGGGTAAGAGTACATACTGCTCTGACAGAGCACCTGGGTCTGATTCCTAGCACCCATGTCACAGAGAGAATCCCAACCTGTGTAACTTCAGCTTTAGGAGGTCCATCACCTTCTTCTGGCTTCTGCAGGCACTGCACTCATGCACACTGATGCACACACAAACACACATAATTGAAAAGAAAAGAAGCCTTTCAAACAATAATACCATTATGAAGAAATGCAGGGACGCAATTGGAAACATAGACTAAATAGTTGGTTTTTGAAAATGTCCAAATTGGTGTTTAGAGAAAAATCCTGAAGTTCAAAGACTCCCCTTTCCCCAGATCCAGAATATTTGATATTAGCATTTTGCCTAAAATCTGAGCGATGGAAAACCTCTGTATTATGTAGCTTGTTTCAGAAAACAGAGGTGGATGAGAACCACCTAGTTTGTTACCCTGATTACAAAGCCAAATAGAAAGTATAAGAAAAATTATGAGCCTATTTTACTTATAAACCAGGATCAAAATGATAAATTCTAAGTAAAAGAATTTCAGAAAATTTAGCAACCTAATAAAACCAGTAATAGCTGGCTGGTATTCCATCTATCTAAATGCAGTGCAAACCATGCCTCTACAAAATACATTGGAAAATGAATAATGTATCTAATTTAATGCATAAGTGAGCTTTAAAAAATGAAAGGAAGCCAGTAGAGACCTGGATTGGAAGTGAATAGGATGTTGAAAGTCAGAGGAAAAGTCTCAGGTAGTTGTGTGGCTTACCTAGAGGTGGGTGCTACTCTTCCCATGGAGACGGTCTGGTCCTGAGGACCACATAAGGTAGACCGTGGGAGATGGGAGACTGCGGGCAGAGAGGGCGAAAGTAGATCTTCAAGGTGCATATCCCCGGTCCCCCAGCATGGAGGGGCCAAGTTACCGTTATCATAGTCATTTCTCAAATAATTTGTGACGACAATATGCCAAAACGCACAAATATATCTGTAATCGACATAAAAGCACCAGTCCTAATATATCTCTGCAGCGCTTGAGAGGAAAGTGTGTATAAAAGGCACACAAACCAGGCACATTGAGTTTTAGATTCTAGAATGTCTTGGGAAGAGGAGAATAGAACTTTCAAAATAGAGACAGACAGAGAAATAGTCAGTCACAGGTGAGGTTCAGTGGTCAGTGGAATTAAAGCCCTCAAAATTTTCAGATAAACTTTTTAAAGCCATTTCACCTATAAAGCAGTATGTTTTAGATTCTTAAGAACTTAAATATCTGAAAAACTGGGAAGAAAAATGAGTGATTAAGCAAACGATACATTATAAATTAAGAATATGGTCATTAAAATTATAACATAGCTGGAAGGAGTGGAAAATAGTAAAACATGTAGAAGATTAGTAGGAGCCATGAAAGTTAGAAATATGAAAGCCAAATACAATGCAAAGCAGCAAAGAGAACCTAAAATAAATTAGAAGTAAGAGCTACAAAATAAGCATAATTAGAGACTTAAAAGAGATCTTAACTGATAAAATAAATATTTTGTGGCCCCAAATTTTATAATTTTAATATGAGTAAACATAAAACTGTATGTGTATATAAACTCTCTACATAGCAAATACATTATGAAGTCAAAAATAGAAAGTAGCCTGATGTATAAAACCCATTAAACTTTGATAAACAATACTAACATAATGAATATTGAGGTTAAAATGTTATAATTTGTGTGTTTTTTAAAATCGGCACCATTGAATCTGTATGTGGGAAGGCCAGTCCATGCATCATTGAAAACTGTTATTCTGCTTTTAGTAGCAGAAGAGTGATCTCAAAACAGATTTCACCTAGAGGAGTTGTGCTGCTTGGCTGTGCCTGTCAGCTTGGCACAACCTGCAATCCCTTGGGAAGAGAGGAGAGTCCCTACAAGGCTCTGCCTAGGTAATGTTGCTCTGTGTACATATCTGGGGGAAGGGGTGCTTGTCCTGATTGACAAGCAGTGTGGGAAGACCCAGCCTAAAAGCAGACAGTACAGTCCCTGCTTTGAGGCTCTGGACTGTAAATGAGTATAGGAAGCCAGCTGAATACTAAGCACGTACTAAGAAATTCCTTCCTTTCTGCTCTTGATGGTGGATGTGACTAACCACTTTGGGTTCCTGCTCACACTTCTTGGCAGTGATAGAATGTAGCATGGAACTATGAGCTAACGTAAACTCTTTCTCCCTGGAGTTGTTCTTTCCAGTGTATTTTATCACAGCAACAGAAATGAAGAAAGGGCAGAAGGTATTCAGCCAAATATAAGTGTATAAATAGTTTGGAACATTAACAAGCGCAGGGAGTATGGCTTTGAAACAAAATATTTGATACAGTTTAGAAATAGGTGCCATGTATATTACACATATTCTGTTACAGTTCTGTTAGACTAACAGAACAACACACACACACACACACACCTTTGTCTTAATAATGTTGGTATGGTATGAGTAGCAAAAGTTGGAAGGGCTAACAGGAAAAATAACTGCAATAGGATTCATCTATAATTGCTGATACTTGTAGTTTAGCACACAAAGTGCATAAGTGAACTAGGAATCATCTGTGTGTGCAATAGATGGACATGTCAGTTGCACCTAATGACAGCCGTGATGACTTTTGCAAACATATATAATGGAGTAACAGCCATGTGGACGCACTCTGTGCTGTGATGCACAGCCCCCCACATGGCTCTACAGAAATGGCCTAATACTTGCTGGTATTTCTGGTGGCTTTGAGGGGAGGGGGTGGCAGAAGTGGCCTGACCACTGCCACAAGTCATCCACACTTGGAAGTAGCTCGGACCATCAATGCCACCTTGGAAGATGAGCGCACTTTGCAAGACTCAGATAGAAGACCCAGTACTTAGGTCACCGGAGGCCTGAAATGAGCCAAGAAAGAGAACAGTCACACCAGGAACCCAGGAGCCTCAGTAAGAGCTAGAGAACGTGGCTGTGCATGAGAGGCTGCCTTCTTTATTTTTCAGGTGTAATTGGTAGAGGGTGTAGGACAAAATACAATACAACCTAGGCAGGGCTAGATAAGGGCAATCATTGTGTATGTGGAGGAAGGCAAACTGGGCGAGGTTTCTCTGTATATCACCTGAACTGGTGATCTCTCTCTCTCTCTGTAGAAGAACTAAAACATGACTATCAAAATAACACTATTTGGCCAATATACTGAGAGCTTTTGCCTAACGACAGCAGAATATGTAAGTTTTTCAAATGCTGGTAGAACATAGATCACACATGCCATACCCTGGGCTATAAAACATGGACTTCAATAAATTAAAAGAATTGAAATTTTCCAGACTGTGTTCTCTGAGCTCAGTGGAATCAAAGTGTAGATAAGCTTGTCACAAAGAAAATACTTCCAAGCCCTTAGAAGCTGAAGGTTTTCTAAATAAGCCTTGCCCCAGTGGAGGAGTCTCAAGGAAGTGAAAGTGCACACAGAAATGAATGAAAAGAAAAGCACATGTGTGGGGAGATGAGGAAGCCCTCTGTGAGCAAAGTCTCCAGTCTGTGTGTGCTGTGGACATGGGCGTGGCATGGCGGGGATCTCAGAGCCTCAGACTCATGAAGGAACGGCAAAGCCTTCTGCCTGGGAATGAGGCTCAGACAGAAATGGCAAAGCCTTTTCTTCTGGTTCAAGTGTGGATATTGACAACGTGGACAGCAAATGTCCACCATAGCTCTCTCCCCCTGGATAGTTACAGTTTGAAGGCTGCTCCCATACAGAGGCCACTTCTACTGAGATCAGCTAAACTTGTCTGCTTAGACCAGCTGCACCATGAACCCCATCTTTTGTTTACCTGTCTGTAATAATCCTGCCTCCTTGTTCAACTGTATGTGGTAACTCCATGTCTCAGTTCAACTGCATACAATAAACAACTGGACGTCCCGTTTGCTGTGGTTTCTCCATCTGAAAGCCCAGCCCACCTAAGCCCAGCTCTCTGTCTGTGTGTCTGTGTGTGTCTTTTCTTCATTCTGTCACTGTCAGGCTCAAGGCCCTGGATCTGGGCAAGGATATAACGTACATCATATGAAAATTTGGGTCCACAGGTAAGTCACTGTGAAACTGACCACGCTAATCCAACTGTCACGTTAGGTACCTAAGCTTTTATATGAAAAGCAAGATAAAGAAGAGAGAAATCAACCCGGAGAAAGAAGGAAAGGTGCAGCTCTGACTAGAAATCAATGGTACTGCAAACAGAAAAATGAAAGAGAAAAATCAATGAAACGAAGACTTACTTCTTTGGAAAGATCAATAAATGACACACTTTTAGCAAGGCTGACTGTTTTAGAGAGGTTCTCCAGAGAAACAGAACCGCTGCAATATATATTAAGGCAGGGAAATGAAGTCATTGATTTAAAAGGATTGGCTTACACAATTACAGAAAACAATGATTGCAAAATCTGCAAAGTAGGCTGGAAGGCTGGAACCTGGGAAGAGTCAACTGCTGAAGCTCAAGTGGGAGGGCTTCCCACTTGCAGAATTCTCCAGGCTCCTTTTCTTCCCTTTGGCCTTTGCTTGGCTGAAGTATTTGCCTCTTTTAAGTTGCAATCTAATGTACTCAAAGCCCAGTAATTTAAATGCTACTCCCACCCCAAAACACCCCTACTAGAAGCATCCAGAATAACATTTTACCCAGTCTGGGGACGTTGGGGGTCAGCCATATTGCCATATAAAATTAACCATTACATTGATAAAGAAAACATTTCAGTAGACACATAATCATAATCGGGAAGAGAAAAACAGGTAGATGTTACTACCAACTCTACAGACATTAAAAAGATGACAAAGGGCATCTTAAGAAGAACTTGGTGCAAACTGGACAAAATTGATGACATGAAATACTTCTTTGGTGGCCGTGACTCTCCCAATGTGAAACAAATGATTTCGGCAGTTCTGAAACTATTAAGGAAATTGAATTCATAATTGTTCCCCTCCAACAAATCACTAAGGCCAGATGTTTTCACTGGTGACTTTACCAAACATTTAGAAAATAATTAAACTGGATTCTACATAATCTACTATAGAAAACAGCAGAAGTGGAAACATGTCCCAGTTCATCTTATGAAGCTACAAAACCAAAGGCAATAAAAAAGAAAAGCCACATGATAATTTCCCTCATAAATATAGCTGTGAAAATACTCAACAAAATATTAGCAATTATAATATAGCAATGTATAAAAGACATTATATCTTATAACACTTTGGCTATATTTTAGGAGTGAGGCTAGCTTAATATTTGGAAGCAAAATCTGCAATGTAGCATTTTGTCAGATTAAAAAAAAAGTCACAGGATTATAACAATCAATGCAGAAAACATTTCATAAAGCAAATTTTTTTATGATTAAAACTCAGAAAAATAGAAATGCAACAGCATTCTCAGCTTGATGAGCATGCACAAAAACTTTGCCACAGGCACTATACTTCTTGCTGAAATCATGCTGTCCTCTCAGAATCAGAAATAAGGAAAGGGTGCCCTGCTCTCAGGGCCATGTAAGAGCACAGAAGTTTCTGCCACCAAAGTGAAGCAACCCTAGGAGACAAAAGGCATGCAGATGGGAGCAGAAGACACCAGATTGCTCCTAGTTGCTGGGGACATAATTGTCTATGCAGAAACTCTCACTGAATCTACAAAAATAAAATGCGCCAAAACAGAAAACAAGTTTGGAACTCAACTGAGTTCAGCAAGGCCACAGGATACATGATAAATACACACTCAAAAAGTTAATTCTATTTTTCATAAACTATTGAACATGGACACTTATAATAAAGTTTGTAATTGCTTAAAAAATGAAATACTTCAGTGTAGATCTAAGAAATTTTATACCAGGATAAGTACACAATGGTGATTCTCAAAATGAAAGGACTTCATACGTGGGAATGTGCGTGCCTGCATTCTAAGTCTTAAAAACATTGTGAAGATAACACTTCCCTTTGACTTGATGAACAGGCATAATGTAAGTGCTATTAAACAAATTCAGGAATGTATCGTTTGCAGTTCCAGACAAGATAATCCTAAAATTTCTATGTAAAAGAGAAGAATCTATGATAGTTAAAGGAATTTTGGAAAGACGATAACAAAGTTGGAGTAATTTTATCCATTGAAGAGTGAAATTCTCCCATTACCCTACACCATGTGGCATTTCTTCTTTCAGGAACAAACTTGTGAACAAAGTGGAGAACTCAGAAATACACTGACCTAAGAATGCTCAGCTACGTCTGGACACGAAGTCCGAAGCAGTTAGCTAATGTGGCGTTTTTAGTGAACGGTTCAGGAACACTCAGTAGGTATGGACTGAAGTCAAACCACAAAACCCCTCGCCTAACACTCGCACCTCATAAAAAATAAAACGAATCTCAGGGTTCAATGTAAAACATAAAACTATAAAACTTTTTAGAAGAAAATGTGAATAAATGTTTAGGATCTGGGACTAAGCAAGCATTTTAGACTTTTCACCTAGGCACACTGCGTACGAGGAGTGGGTGGTTTGGGATTTATCAGTATAAAACACCTCTGCCCTGTGAGAGGCTCAGAGAAGAAGGCAGGCTACAGAGCGGCAAGAAACACACAGCTCTGGTAGAGGACAGTGTCCAGAGTGGAAAAACGCAAGTATCTGCCATGGGACAGGTTACAGAGCAGAGTATCTGCCATGGGACTGGGAAAACAAATACAGACAAGTTAGTAGTCTCCATAATATGGAGAATTCTCAAAGCTTACCGGTGAAAAGGCACAGAATCTTCCCAAAGAAAAAGAGAAAATAAGTGTGTGAAGAATTAGTCAGTATCAGCGACCAAAAGAAAAATGAAAACAAACCCTGCAATGGTACCTCACTGCTAGGGCATCCGAACAGCTTAAACATGACAGCTGGGAAGGCAGAGAACCGCGTCTCCTCACAGCTGATGAGAAGACGAAATGTTAGAACCTTTCTGGAAAGTACTTTGACAGTTCCTCTAAAGAGCTAAATGTACAAGCAGCGTAACAATGATGCATTTGGAAATTTAAGCCAGAAAAATGAAAACAAGCTCACAGAGAACCTTGCTTGTGAATATTTATATTGAAAGGCAGTGAACTGGAAACAAACCCTGTGGCTGATTTTAAAACAGCAACACTTCAATACAGCCAGGCCACACAGAGCCAAGTGCTCTAGAACCCAGCTGTATCTCCAGAGAATGGGACAAGCCAATGACGGGTGACAGGCCGGTTAGGTCCATTGTGTATTACCTCACTGAAATGGCAAATCACAGCCGTGCGCTGAGGGTCAGGCCTAGGGTAGACACAGTTGCTGTTGCAGAAGGCAGTATGAGATACAGTGCTCCAGGTCATGACTGTATCTAAGTCAATGCTATGATATTATACTATAATGCTATAAGATATCACAGTGGGCCTAGAGAAGAGGGCAAAGAATGCAAGGCTTTGCTCTGAAATCTTCGTTTTCAGTTGAGTTTTGTATATGGTGACAGAGAGGTTGCCTTTCACTCTTCTTCAGGTGAAGCCCGCGTCCCAGAACTGTGTTAAGGAGGCTGCTTGCTCTTTCTCTGTGAGTGTTCTTAGCACCTTGGTGCATGCTCCTATGCTGTGGATGCATGGGCTTTCTTTTAAGTTTTCTGTTCTACTTGGCTCTGCATGCGCACATGTGTGTGTATGCTGTTTTTGGTTACTATGGCTTCCTAGACAACTATCTTGCTCTGGCCTGTTACATTGGCTTCCCTGTTGTTTTCATTAGCGTCTCACAATTTTAATTAATTCTGCTTTCTATCGATTGTATGACTTCTCCAATGAGTTTTCCTTCAAGAGATTTTAGCTATTATGGATTCTTTTATTTTCATATCTAATTTAAGTTAGAGGATTTCTAGCTACACATTTGCTGGAATTTGTGTGTGTGTGTGAGTATATATGGTATATGTAGGTATACAGTATACATGTGTGTGCTTGCCTGTGGAAGCCAAGGTTGACATTGGAATGTTCCTTTCTATCATTAGCCACTTTGTTTATTTACTTAGTTACTTATTTATGTTTTTAGTTATTTATTTGACACAGGTGTCTTGCTGAACCTGAATCTTGTTTTTGTGAGATCAGTTGATGTCAGTGAAGTTCCTGAGACCTGCCTGTCTTCAGGCCCCCAGCCCTGGGTTGTACATACACATTGCCATGACCGGCTCTTCTGTGAGCTCAGGGGATCCTAACTCTGGTCTTCATGCCTGTGCTGCAAACACATTACCAAGTGAGCTACTCCTGCCCAGTTTTCAGGGACGTTGTCTGGAATAACAGCGAATCTGTGGACCTGCCGCAGAAACCCACACCTTCAGAACAGTAATCTTACTGCAGCTCTCTACGCGTTCTTGAACTCTTTCTTTCAGTAGCGTTTGGTAGACATTTTTGTTTTCATTAGATTTTTTTTTCCACTTAAAACTTTCAGATTTAAAAGTATTGTTGTTTTGTTCTGCAGGGGATCATGCATCCTAGGCTGGCCTTGAACTTCTATGTGACCAAATACGACTTTGAGCTTCTGATTCTCCCATCTTTATTTCCCAAGTGTTGGTCACGGGCATGCTCCACCATGGGGCTTCACACACGCTATGCTACGTAAGCACAAAAGGGTTACATCCTCAGCCCTGGTGTTTTAAAATATTTTAAAATATTTCTTAAGTTTTGAAAACTTTAATTTTATTTGCTTACTGCTGCCAGATAGACATTTTATGATTTATTTTTTCTTTCAAACTCTTTGTTTCCATTTTGTGGTGACCAGCAGCGGTAGAGTCCTCTGTTGTGAGAATAAGAACTTGCAGTGTCATACCATCAGTCATGATTGCAGGACTCACAGACATCTTTTAAAACACAACAAGCTGTCCTATCTATTCCTAGTATTACAGTAATTTTTATCATGAGTAAACGCTTAATTTAATAAAATCATTTTCTTGAATCTACTAAAATGATCATGTGATTTTTCTAATTTAATCTTTTTGCATAGTCAATTACATTGATTTTCAAATGTTAAATCAGCCTTGCATTCCTAGAATAAGCCCAATTTGGTCTAGGGAAAGAAAAAATAGATACCAGCCTTTTTTTTTTTTTGACTTACTGAGAACATTTATACCCTAAGGAAGGGAACATTTGGCTCCTGAGCCTGGTTGTCTCCTTTTGGTCGGAACTGGGTCACACAAAGATTCCCGGAAGAAGCATTAGTAGAAGAGGGTAGAGTGCCTACAACAGGATTATACTAATCCTGATTCATCTCTTGAGGTGTGGGTTGGGAGCCACTTCCTCAGGACCACCAAATCCCATGCTCTCTTCACAGTCTGTGTTCCATTGGCTAGTGGATTAGGGAGGTGATCAGAATTATGATGATCAGAATTGTGACCAGTTTAAGAAGACACTATATTGGGAGGCAGAGGCAGGTGGATCTCTGTGAGTTTGAGGCCAGCCTGGTCTACAAGAACTAGTTCCAGGACAGGTATCAAAGCTGCACAGAGAAACCCTGTCTCAAAAAAAAAAAAAAAGACACTGTAGACACTATAAGACTGTCATGAATATAGATGCGAAAGCATTAAATGTTAGGAAATCAATCCAGCAACAACAACAACAAGGAAAATCATGGTGCAGTTTATCTGAGAAAAATACCAGTCAAAGATTGGGACCATGCTCGAAATACAAAGTCACAGAAATGGAGTAGAATTGAGTGCTCAGAACCAAGCCCATGTATGTATGGGATCCCTACACTACACAGAAATGGGCTTAATCACAATCACCCTGAAATAAAGTGTTAGTTTTTTGTGAAATGATATTGGAAGAACAAGCCAGAACATAGGAAGGGAAGAGAAACAAATGTTACTTCATAAGCACGCAGTTTTGATTACGAAAATCAAAACCTTCAAAAGGATAAAAATATATCAGAAAACATCTCTATGATTTGAACTGTTGAAGAGTTATTGAGATGGCAAAGTATAACACAGAATATAAAGTAATGAATTTGATTATAGGAGACTTTAAATTCTATTCAGTGGAAAGCAGTATCAGTGAATAAGCTACCATGGAGTAGATTGGGATAGGTTATTTGAGAAATAAAAACGTGACAAAGAATTAATGTCTAGAATATAGGGAACCTTTATCAGTGGTTCTCAACCTTCCTAATGCTGTGACCCTTTAATACAGTTCCTCGTCTTGTGCTGACCCCAACCATACAATAGTTTCATTGATACTTCATAACTGTGATTTTGCTACTGTTATGACTCTTAATGTAAATATCTGACATGCAGGGTATCTGATATGTGACCCCTGTAGGGGTTGTGACCCACATGCTGAGAATTTCTGCCTTAGAGCACAGGGTGGCAAGAGAGACATGGGGAAAGCAGATCTATCTGTAGACATATGAATTAAAGCATTTAATCTGGTGAGCAATCTAGCTTACTTTAGTATGTGTAGGTTCTCTTAGTCACCCATGCCTCTCTTGTGGGCCTGTGTTCAGGCTCATAATGGGGTATATGTAAGGATGTTTGGTTAAGTTTTATTTCTGCAGCTGGGCATAAAGAATCATCCAGTTTCCTGTCTTAAAGGAGTACAGTCTTGTAACTTTTGGCTACTTCCTGAGTCTTCTGTGCCTTTCTCCTTCCTCAAGGAAGGAGTGTATCAATTCAGAGGGGAATGTCTCCATATTAGACAAGTGGGACTTGGTTATGAACTCTGGAGTATGGTCAACACAAGACTCTGCATCTTAGGCTATAAATTTATTATCTAAGCCCAATACAAATAAGATTAAAATAAGTAAAAGTTAAAATAATAAAAATAAAAACAATAAACATTAATGGTAAGATAAAAAACATAAAAAAACAATTATTAGCAAAGTTTTAGTGATTCTAATTTGTATGCTGGATTCCGGTTTAACATGATTAGCAGTTCAAAGAAATGAGAGACTATTATATAATTATTTAATTAGTAGAAACCACTATATAATCAGCCCTAAAACTACTGGAAACAAATGAATACCTTCTTCCAAATTGTAGTTTGAAATTACTTGTGGCAATGCTACCAGCGTTTGGGGCCTGGTTGCGAGGTATCCATGTTCTTGGCTTCTTATATAAAGAGTTGAAATAAAGGCTCATACAGATTGTGGAGTAGCACAGTACTTTATCAAAGCAAAGGGTTGACATAGACCAGAAGTAACTGTGCTGTCAAGATTGACAGTGGGCCACATGAATGAGTGTACTCAAAAGCCCTGAGAATGGTTTGGGATTTTCTTTAATGGGGTTCATGAGAAGGAGTAGTCTGATGGCCAAGTACACGGTTTGAGTGGTCCTCTATTTAACTGAGAGATGTTATGTAACTATTTCTCTATGTGCATGTTCTTCCTAGAATTCATCTGACTGTAGCCATATGCAATCCAGTTATGTACAGTATTAATATCATAAATGAGAATCTCCATAAAAGTTTACTTTGGGAACACACTTTGCTTTATTTTGCATGAACCCCAAACCAGAACTAGACTGCACTGGCACATTGCCTGCCATTTCTGAGTGTGCTCTGGGATGTATTTGCATAGAAATGGGGGTATTATCAAGGAGTTGTTAAGGGGAGTAAGCTCTTTTCATTCTTTAAAGCGGGTATATGTGCATTCCACACCTGTGAAAGTCCTAGGTTGCTAACAGGCTTCTAGCAGCTGTGTGTGTGTGTGTGTGTGTGTGTGTGTGTGTGTGTAGTATGCACAGGTCAGGGTCTCAAGCACCCAAGTGCACCATTAGAAGAGGGTTATGTGCATAGCCCAAACTAAGTGGAGTGTTCTAAGCTATTTTGTATGCTTCCCGCCTCAGCAATCCTTGTTTATTTGCACTGGGTTTCAAGCCTTTGATTTCTGGAAGCTACAACTGATGTCCCTTGTGATTTTTACTCTATTTATACTTCATTTTACTCTTCATCCATTTACTCCTTATTAACAAGAGAAACATTAAAAAAACCTGTTTTGGTCTGCCTGAGAGATTCTTTAGAGACATAGAAACAACAGGACATATATGAGACATCTTGTAGAACAGAATCAAAAATGATAAAGACATTAGTTCACAAGATAATGGATACTGAGAAGTCCTAGGGTTTTCTACCTGCTAGTTGGACACTCAGGAAGGCTGAGAGTCAGTGATATAGATTGAGCCATAGCCTGAAGATCTGAGAGCCAGAGGCAGGGTGAAATCTTGTCTCACCTTAGCATCTGCACCATTCAGACCCGATAATGGCCACCCACAAAAAGACAAGCCTTTATCCTTCAGTTTTCCAATTCAATGCTGGCCTTTTCTAGAATCATTTGATATATACACACAAGGAAAATATCTAATCAGCTATCTGGGGGGTCTTCTGGGCCAGATGAATTATCACACAAAGTCAGCTAATATAACATGGTGTCCTGACTGGTTTTGTGTGTCAACTTGACACAGCTAGTCTCATCAGAGGAAGGAGACTCAGTTGAGGAAATGCCTCCATGAGATCCAGCTGTAAGGCATTTTCTCATTTAATGATCAATGAGGGAGGGTCCAGTCCATGGTGGGTGGTGCCATCCCTGAGCTGCTGGTCCTGGATTCTATAAGAAGGTAGGCTGAGCAAGTCACAGGGATCAAGCAAATAGGCAGCACCCCTCCATGGCTTCTGCACCAGCTCTTGCTTGCAGGATCCTGTCCTGACTTCCTTCAGTGATGAGTAGCAATGCTGAAGTCTAAGCCAAATAAACCCTTTCCTCCCCAACTTGCTTTTTGGTCATGGTGCTTTGTGGCAGCAATAGAAACTGTAACTAAGATGCATGCTATAGTGATGGTGTGAAACTATTTCCTTCATTCCTGTTGAGAATAAAGTTAGTAGAAAGGTTTGGTTGAATGGTGCCATGGTCTGAACATATTTTATAACCGAAGATTTGATTGCTGAATCTAAGCTATACTGCGATCACTTCATAGACCACACCAAGGTTCATTCTGATGTTACAGGACTAGACCAAGGAGGCTTTTCATGTAAACTGTCTTTTTGAGTCACTGGGGAAAATTGCCTGTCTTCTATACGATGTAAATCAAGAACATCTTGCTTAAAATCTCATTTTAATGTTTGTTTAATTACCTCATGGTCTTTGGGGGTAAGATCAAATATAATATTTACTTATTGCTTATATTTTGTGTGCTAAGACCCAAATGGAATTTTATCAACCCTGGGTAAATTTCATTGACTTGAGAAGTTCACTAGTATTCTTTTAAGGTTTATTTTTATTTAGGTATGTCTGTGTGAGGGTATGTGTACAGGGGTGTGGGTGCCTGTGGAGGTCAGAAAAGAGTGTTGAATCCCCTGGAACTGGAGTTCTTATAGTTGGGAACCACTGGCTGTGAGTGCTGGGGACCACACTGGAGTTCACTGCCGAAGCAGTCCGTGCTCTTGACAAAGAGCAACCTCTGCAGCCTCATTCACTGATACTGTAGTGGAAGCGAAAGAATTTGCTGGTGCTGAGTAGGGCTTTGCTACTTGCAAACAGAATCATTGTCAGCCAACAGAATCAATCATTTGGGAGCTGTAAACACAGGCAGAAACTCAGGCCTGGCCATTTGCTGAGTTAAAGCATTCTAGCAAGATTCTCAGGTGATTCTGACATATACCATCTGAGGAGCACTGTGGACCATTTCCTGGGATTCAGGCCGTGAGGTCGAGAGAAGAGAAGCTGTTTTAAAATAGCATCTATTGCTGCATGGTTGTCTGTGGTTTGCAATAAGCCTATTTTATTCATGCATTGATGAACATATGTTAGGGTTTAGTGTATGGAGTATGCGGAAGTTTGTTTATTAATTGTGTTACAGTATGGGGGTGCAGAATGCGAACAGAGCAGGCTAAGGCAGTGCTGATTTTGAATGAACAAGAGACATAGATGGAAGCCCAGAGGCTGGAGTGAAATGTGCTTCTGGTCTCCTGGGAAAAGTTCCAGCTCAGCAGCCTGGCAACAGCATCACAAGTCACAGAGAAAATCAACACAGACCTGTACAGGGTCTATGGCCTGCAGATATCCAAAGAAATCCGGCAAGAACTAGGCTTGCTGGGTGATAGGTAGCTAATTTTTTGGGTTCCCAATGTGGAACCCAAAATTAGTCTGAGCTAATTCCAGCTCTCTTTCTCAGAGTTGACAGCTGTACCCAGGTCACTCACCTCAACTTTGTGGCCTGGGAGTCAGGACAGAGGGTAGAATCTGGAGGCAGGGATAGAAAGGGCATGTCCAGGTCTTGTGGAGTCTGTTCTGTTGTGAGCCTGTGCTGTTTGATGACAACACTGTAGGAGAGGTTTCAGGGGAGAGAGACGATTAGGTGGATCCTCACTGTACAAAGCAGAGAACTGTGCCAAAGCTTATTCTCAAGGGATGGTGAACAAAGGAAGAGCCCCGGGCAACATCTTTTATTTTTTTAAATTAAAGTTTGTTTTTCCTTTTAGTTTCTTACCTGACTATTATATTACCTCCTTTCCACTTCTCTGCCTTCCCCCTTTGACTTCTCCAATGTCACTCACACGCTTCACAAATTCATGACATCTTCTTTTTAAGTTATTATTCTTACAGTTGTGTGTGCGCGCATGCACACACACGCACACGCACACACACACACACACTGCATTCACTCACAGTTGTTCCTCTATGCACATGGTTGGAGCTGACCACTCGGAACTGGGAAACCAATAAGGGGGCCTATTGCTCTCTCTAAGCAGCCATTGGTTGATGTAGTTCTTTTTCTCCTCAAAGAAGAGAGTTGCGACTTTCCCCATCTATTAGACAGGCATTGTTTACACGACCATATTGAGAGTTCACGGATGTAGAATGTCTAGAAGATGTCATGAATGCAGTCATGTCTAGAAGACACTTTCTAGCACTTGGTGTCCTGCCTGGCCCTCTGATTCTTGCAATCAGTTGGCCCTCTTGTCTGTCATGTTTCTTGAGCCTTAGGTTTAGTGATTTCAGTATAGATATATGTATCAATTGGCACTGGACACCCCACAACTGTTCAACATTGCTATTCTGGTCAGCTGTAGATCTTAGTAATAATTTCAATCTGCTGAATAGAGAAGCTTCTTTGATGATGGATGAGAGCTATACTTACCGGTGGCTGTAAGGGTAATATTTGGACCACTGAAACTACACTGAATTAGCAAAATGGCAATAGTAGGTCCTGCTCTAGGGTCTATGAGCTCTCCAGTGGTAGGTAGTTGACTGGGTTTGTAGTACAAGTCATGAATTCCTTCCTATGAGTAGTTCTTAAGTCCTATTACACAGCTGTTGGTTACTACTAAGATGTAAGTGCCACTATTGTTCCATTAAAGATGTCTTGCTGGGTCAATCGTCTTGGTTCACAAGTTTTGCAGTTGAGTAGGACTCTTGGCAGCTTATGTAGCACCTTCTGGTGCTATGAGAGCTGGTCCTGGGTTAGTTCTGCCTTGATTCTTCCAAGTCTTTGTCTGAAGTATGTGGTGTCTTCAGCAATAAGGGTCTTACCGTCAAGTTCTGAGAGGCAAACAAAGGCAATGACAATAGCTTATATTGTCTTAGAAGTTTCTTGTCTCCCCTGGCCAACAACTAACAGGCAGACTTCCTTGCTTGCAACCAGGGTTTTAGTTGGGTAGTCTATAGCTCTTAGGGGAGCGCTGTCACCCTGTGTTTTATAATTTCATTTAAACCATGTATATGTACACACACATTATATATGTAGTTTAAAGTAAGCTTATTGAAATATGTCTCCTGGTGGTCTTTCCAAATGTCCTTAGTGTTATGCCGCTCCCCTTTCCCTTCGCCCTTTTTATTGCCCTCCCTCTTACCTCCCAGGTTGTTTTCCCATCCCTGATCTTTCCAAACACTTGGATTTCCCCTCTCTAATCTTTGTGTTCATGAAGGTGAAAATACCTTAAGGAAAGAGGAAAGGAAACTCTAGTTACAGGAGAGAGTCTTGACTTTGAGAAGAGGACGTTCCTTCTTGCCTTCATTCCCACCATGCATACAGCAGCCATTTGTGTCTGGGGAATGTTATTTGATATCCAAATGATTGAAGAAAGAAGAAAACATTTGGAATAACCCATTCAGTGAGGGCTATTTTTTTTTTAAAAATATTGTTAGTTTCAGGTAAGACATCATCATATCTATATTGTATAGAAGATGAAGCTCACCCTCGGGCAAATTCCTTAGTATTTGTGATCCACTGTCCTATGCATGAAGATGGTATACTAGTACTAAGATTAACTGGACTGATGCATTTCATCCTTAATTACGGCAGTGCTAACTAGCACATGGTAGGATTTGAAACATTCTACCTGTTACAGGATTTCCAACTTTATACATAATTATTGATGTATTTATTCTAAAAAATGAGTCCTTGTTTTAATACTCAAGCCAGTGCTGTCCTTCCGTGTTCCCCGAGCAGGTAGCTATCCTATCATTCTGACATTTTTAGTCAACTCAGTGACCTTTCAACTACAATCAAATATTACTGCAATCCCTGCTCAGTTTCTATGTCAGTTACTTTTATGTGCATTGCCAATCTATGTCTTAGATGTTTGATCTTTTAATGCCTCCTTCTTGTCCTTCTCGCTGCTCTTTCCCAAGGGAGCATATATAATGTTTTAGCATACTAAATGTAACATATGGTTTTGTTGATTTCTACTTGGGGCTCCTTAGCCTGCTTGAGCCTGAGACACCAGTTTCTGTCACTGTGGCGCCTATAGTGATGCCCCTTGATGAGTCTGTTTCCTCAACCTTAAATTTTTAAATTACATTTTTACCCCTTCCTGTTTTTGTTTTATGTGTGGGATGGGGATGGCTGCATGGCACAGCATTCATGAGGAGGTCAGAGGACAACTTATACAGTTGGTGCTCTTTTTACACATGGATTGTGGGTATTGAGCTCAGGTCATCAGAAAAGGTAAGCCTTGACAATGGCCCTAGCCTCAGTATCTCAATCTGTCACCTACTGAGGAGTGTAGCTAGTCCAGCAGTCTTTGAATTTCAGATGCTAAAGGTCTGAAATGTGCATCTCTTCAGCCCTGACATTATTCCTCCTCCTGCCCACCCTGCCTCCATGGCAATCTTGCTCCCTTGTTGCTAAGCATGGAGACGGTAAAATTTTTTTTTTTTAAATGAGCTTTTAGGTTCACATACAAAGTAAAGAATGTCAACTTGGCATCTTCATATGTATGTCATTTGTACTTTGTTCTTATTTCCCCACCATTGCTTTCTTCCATCCTTGTCCCTCTCCAGCTGGTTCTCTTTCTTTTCCCCAGTTAGCCCCTGTTTTCTGTCCTTTGTTTCCCACCTTAGGTTCACATATGACAGAAAACATGCTGAGGTTGTCTTTCTGAGTCTAGTTTGTTTCCATTTCACGAAATGATTTCTAGTTCCATTTTTTTTTCTGAAAATGTCTTGGTTTCATTTTTCTTTTCACTTTCTTGTAATCTATCTTAGTCAGTGTTCTATAGCTGTAAAGAGACACTATGACCATAGCTGTCTTAGTTAGGGTTTCTATTATTGTGGAAAGACACCATTACCTTGGCAACTCTTATAAAGGAAAACATTTAGTGTGGGTGGCTCACTTACAATTTCAGAGGTCCAGTCCTTTGTCATCATGGCGGAGCATGGTGGTGGTGTGCAGGCAGACACAGTGCTGGAGAAGGAGCTGAGAGTCCCACTTCTTACAGGCCACAGGAAGTGGTCTGTCTCACTGGGAGTAACTTGAACATAGGAGACTTCAAAACCCACTCCCACAGTGACACACTTCCTCCAACAAGGCCACACCTACTCCAAGAAGGCCACACCTCCTAATCTTTCTCAAGTAATGCGACTCCATGATGACTAATAACTCATATAGATGAGCCTATGGGGGCCATTCTTATTCAAACCTCCACAAAGATTCCCCTGTGTGCATGTACATTCTTTTACCCATTCTTTTGATGATTGACATCTAGCCTGGCTCTACTTCTGAGTTATTATGAATAGAGCAGCTATATGCATGCTTATGCAAATATCTCCATGGTATGTTAACTTAGAGTCCTTCAGGTGCCCAACAATGGTGTAGCTGTGTCTTCAGGAAGTTCTGTTTCCAGTTTTCTGAGGAACCCCGATGCTGATTTCCACCGTGACTGCACTAGTTTACTTTCCCACTGGCGGTGAATAAGGGGATTTTTGGTGGTTCTTCCTAAGTCTCCATGGCCATAACCACCTGCAGACAGCCATTTGAACTCTAATTCCTGATACATGTAGCACCATGCTGAAGGGGAAGTTTCCTAGGAGGCTTCCTGTTTCCGCGTGCGTGGAGGTGAGCACTACGCTTTCTACTTACCAGAGGAAGTCTGAACTGTCTAGATTCTTCTCCTTCACTCCACGGGCTTTTGCTTTTCTTTCTGAGTTAGGAGCCTTGAGTCTGAACAGTTTTCTTTTGCTTTCTGCTCAGTCCTCTTCCCCTGAACCAAAGAAAGGCTTGCTGTGCCCTGTGCAGTGCATGATCCCTTATGTCACACAACACTCATTTATTCTGTGGATCACTGTAAAAATTCTCTGACAGTTGTTCCTGCTTAAATAGCAGATATAAAGCTTTAAGTGTTTCCCCTCAAATTCTTCTCTCTTGCTTGTCAGTTGTAAATCAAAGAAAGAAGAAAAAAAATCCCTGAAGAAAAGTATTTTAGAAATTCATTTATATGTATATGAGTAATTAGTGCTATAGTCAAAAGGTCAGGTCCAAGCTAATGTCTGTGCTTGGAAATAAGTCAGAACAATAAAGGGACTATGTGCCAGGATAACCGGTGTCTTCACCATGCCCACCCCCAACCCCAATATATGTTTGCTGTAGGGCATGATCACGATCCATGCTGCGAACCTCGTGTATGCCGGGCCTTGCTTCTTGGCATTCACATGCTAAAGATCAGACATGGCATCCTTCATTTCTACAGCAGAAACAGGGAAGCCTTTCATAGTTGAGGGTGACCTCATAAAGAAGCAATGCAAGCCAAGACTTTCTTATTATCGGGCAATGATGTCCTCTGAACTGAAACAGTCCATCTGGGAGGGAAGTACCAAGGACTCAGGAAGTTGTAAAGGGAAGTTCATTCATACTCAGGAAGTAAAAAACTGTCAGGCAGTCCCTTACAAATTTACAAGACTGTCCCTCCCTATCTTGAAGAGAAGACACGCTGACCTGTCAAGTTACCTGCAAATCCTGCAGAGAGCTCCAGAGTCCCAGCTCTGTGAGTTCTCACTCATTCTGCGGTGGGCTTTTGGTAACATGGTTGACTTTGAATCGTCCATGTTTCTGTAAGTTATCCCCCACCCCCACTCCTGTAATCAACTCCAGGAAACTCACTGGGGCCCCACGTTGAACTTTGGTGGTATTGTTTCTTTCGTCTCTTGCTGGTTCCCTATCTGAGATGAGCAGACATTGACATCTCCCCAAGAATACTGTCACATAACACCCATGCCCTTCCTAACTCATAAGAAAAGGTATCAGCTTGGTAGAGACCAGGTGGCAAAGGGACCTCATGCTGTCCCGGAGGCTGGAGTCCTTAGCTTTCTGCCTCTATAACTCCTAGGCTCTGAAGTACATTTCTACCGGGTTGGGCTAGAGTTGGGTCTGATAATTGGGATAACTGATAACGCTACCATGGGAGGAAAGTTCAGATGTCTCTGTTAGTGGTAAGGGAGGCAGGCAGAATTCTTGTTTAGGGTTGATGATGTTTTTGAAAGCACTTTCGACTTAGGCTCATTTCAGAATTTATTTCATGAATGTAACTTTTGGATAACAACAGGAATGAATCTTCTTCAAGGTCAAATGGCTGTGGTGACTGGGACTCTGGTGAGCAACTTTTCCATTTATTTAAGCCTCCAACAAATGTCTACTAATTGCCGCTTCATTCCATGAACATTTAGGGTATATGTACCAAAGTAAGCCATTTTGGTTAATAATGAGAGGATTGATATGTGTTCCACTATTCTTACCAAGTTAAGGGATTCTACACTAACTAGGAAACTTAGCAGAAAGAAATTATTTACCTACCAAAATGGTAGGAAGGAGGCTACAGACAATATCCAGCATGCGCGTAAGAGCCGACACAAAGGCCTGGGTGATTGGTGAGCAGGTGAGGCTGGGATTTCATTTTCTTTCCACTACTGTGCCTGTTCTGCTATAAGCTTTAGGCTGAGATGAAGCCCCTTCCCGTTCCCCAGCCTCTGACTTCACGAAGCTGGAATTTTCTTGCCTATTTGTGAATCACCTCCTTCAGGAGAGTCAGCTGTGTCCATTTGACGCCTCTCATGCATCTGCATCACTTTGTTTTCTAGCACTCTGGAGCTGCATCTTTTCTTCCTTCAGCAACCCTGGCCTTACCTATCGCATTTACTCCAGCCCAAAGGATGAGGGCTTCGATTGGACTCAGCGAATAAAATAGGTTGCCTTTGTATGGCATCTTGTCATGCAGCAAGCAGAGGCACATATTCCAATCTGAAACAAAATAGACACCGTATTTCCTGGACCTATCAGATTGCACTCAGGTTAGTACGTGTGTCCTGTTCTTGGTCATCATAGCTTTGTGGGCAGAAGAGCAGTTCAGTAGGTAAAGAACCAAAGACTGTACTGACCAGACGCACGAGTCTTAAAAACCATAGCTTTTTAGAGGTGCAACATAAATTTCAATGGACAGCCCCTCTCCCGTGACTGAGGCCATGCTCTTTGTGAATGGCCACCTTTTGTAGAGTCTGCCTTTCTGAGAGGAGTGGGGGTCTTATTGACACCAAGAGCCATGTTTTCAAAGTGAACAAAATAAACCAGCACAAAAGGTTTTATTTACACAGTTTATTAGGAACAGAGTATAGTGCTAAACAGAGGAAAATACGTCTCAAGGTACCGTGCATCTTAGGACACTGGTGACACCTGATGCTCCCCAGCCTGTCATGTGATGATTTTGCAATCTATCTGCTCCTATCATCTTAGTTTGTCATCTGGGTTGTTTTGGTACCTGGAAATTCGCCAGAGGATAAAGTTCTGCTGTATAAAGAGGATGGTTTGGTTTCATAACCTCTTACTTATATGCACTCTGGAAATCATGGGAGTGGATGACGTAATTAAAAAAACAAAAAACAAAAAAATTGCCAAAACTCCTTTGTGCTTGTTGCTACTGATGCTGTTTTTCTGAAACTGAATTTCACTTCAGGTCACTGTGTTGTATTGGACATCAGTGCCGTATGGTTTAAGAACCAATCTGGCAAAGTAAAGACCAGTGAATAACTGAATAGTTATTGTGGTAATTCGGGCAGCCCCTCCCAAGCCCTAGGGACTTGCATATGCTAGGCAAGCACTCTGCCCACCAGTTACTGCTCAGAGATTTTTTTGTTTTTGTTTTGAGACAAGGGTTTGCAGAGTTGGTCCGAGTGGCTTTGAACTTGTATTGTTTAGACTGACTACTGCTCACACCTGCAGCCCTCCGGCTTTGGCTTTCTGAATGGCCAGGATCTCAAGCATTTGCCCAGGCCAGGCTTGCTTTTCCTTCCTAATGATTTGGTTTTGGGATGTATGGTTATTGTGGTTAGTCATGTGTGTGTGTTGCTTTGTGCCTATTTTGCTTAAAAATCTCCATTTTAAGAGCTAATCTGCACTCACTATAACTTTCTAGTGTTGTATACATACTTAGAAACACATACTAAATAGAATATCAAGACAGAGTGGAATGAGGTGTTGGAGACTGGGCAATAGCCCAGCAGACTGGGGTCTATGTAATTGAAATCCAATGTAGCTATTAGTCTCTAAGTTGATCCATTTGTCCTGGGTGAACCCAGATTTCTGCACCTTACTGCACTTAAATGGGACCTAGGTAAGATATTTAACACATGTATTTAACTTGATTAATTTATTTTTAGATTTCTAAATTTTGTTGTTTTATGAATACAGGTGTTTTACCTGCATGCACGTGCATGCCTGGTGCCTGTAGAGGTTAAAAGAGGACATTGGATCCCTTGACACTGAAGCTACAAAAGTGGTGAGCTGCCCTGGGGGTTCCGCGAATTGAACCCCATGTTCCCTGGAACAACAGTGCTCTTAACTGTAGAGCCATCTCTCCAATTCAAACTTAATACTTGGAGCCTTGGTTTCTCCATCCAGAATATCCAGGTTTTTTTTTTTAATGAATACTTTCAAGATAGATCTAGATCAATAAGTGATATTTTACTAACCTTAATTTGTAATGTGTGTTATAGACAAGAGTCAGATGTAGCCAAAACTGATCAATAAATAATAATAGCACCTTGTACTTTCCATAGGAATGTCTTTTAGATTTTCCTGAAACCCCAGGGTAATACTATGTACAATAAGGTGACTTCAGATTTCTAAGCTGTCATCAATTAGAAAGTATAGTTTCCTAGTTGGTAGGGTTCCTGTGACTCACTGACCATAAGCAGACCCACAAAAGGAGAAACTTCACTGTTAGTGATGTAGCTAAGAAATAGGCAAGAATGACCCAAGAAGTGTAACCTGGAGGTCTGGGTTGAGTTAGATTTCCCACATGAGTTCTTCCTTTACAGATGGCTTCAGTTCCCAGAGAGAGATGGGTGCCGTCTAGGGGCCCCGTGACTTCTGGCCCTCTACTCCGCTTTCCCTTCAGATCTGTCTGTGGCTGTCTTAGCAACTGCCTTTATAGTCTTCACTTTCTGCAATAAAGTGTCTCCTGAGTGTGGAAACTGGAAGTTCTCCAAAAAGCAAAGACCCAAGCAAGGAACTAAAATTTAGCCAGTAACTGGAGGTAGAGATAAGTATATGACTTTATATTACATGTACTCATACAGATAAGATTTCCAAAGTAGAGAGGGTGAGACTATGCACAAACAATCCATATTAGAATACACACATATGTACATATGTGCACGCACACATAAAGTCCTAGTTTACAGTGACTCTCTAACTGTGCTTTTATAATTATATTCAATTTTTAGCACTTTGAACAAAGTATATAAAATGTAACCATATATATGTATATACACACATATATATCATATATATGATATATATCATAATCAGTAATTATTTCAATGATCAAACCACAATGTCAAACATTGTAGACCTTGGCTGGACATTGTAGACATTTTTTGAAATATTTGGTGTAGCACTCACTCACTTAAGCTGTTCTTTGCAGTTTCTGCTTTGAGGACCTTGGTTCCAAACTCTATCACAACCGAATGTCTTTTCTCTGAGTGAGGGCTAGTTTGGGAGCCCTTCTGCATGACAGTCTGAAGTCTTGACTTTTGGAGGCTTCCATCACATCGCATCCCTGGCACCAAGAAGGGCTTAGCCACATTCTGTCCAGCATGTCCAGGAAGTTGAATATAGATATATAGATCACATATAATAGTTCCAGAAAAAGGGTAGTTGTATTTCAATTAGAATAAACAATTTCTCAGTATTATTTATTTCATTCTAATAGTCAATGACTACATTCCCCTTATTCTTCTTTCTTTATTTTTTAACTATTATTGCCTGTTCATTCTTCCAACAAAATTTAGTAATTTTGTTGAGCTCCAAAACAAATTGCCCCTGAGACTTTCACTGTGTGTAGACTATATGTAGTCACTATATGTAAAATATGACTGTACACACTTTTAGGAAATATTCTCTAGTCATTCCCTTCTCCTTCTCATCAGAGAATTACTCTTTGTCACACATCCAAATTTCATAACCTACAGGTTTGGCACTTATTTCTAAGATTCAGCTACAAAAGTTGAATATATTTGAGGGCAAACACACACATATTCAATCCTTTATCACCTGATTTTTTTCTGTTAATCTATCAATCTGCAACTTATTTTTTGAATGCATTTCAAGGCAAATGACAGATAACAGTGTAACCCCCCCCACACCAAGCACCAGCACACGTATCATTAACCAGAATGTAACATCATTTATACTTTTATTCCTTGAATTGAAAAATAGATGGAGGTTCTGAAGAAATGGTTGGTTGTTAAAGTGCCTTCCAAATAGTATGACAAACGGAGTTTGACTCTCCAGCATCCACACAAAAAGCCAGTGCAGGAGGGTGGAGACAGGAGGATCCCTGGAACTTATTGGTTAGCCAGTGTGCTTCACATGCAGTGGGAAACCATGTCTCAGCAAATAAGGTGGCAAATTACCAAGGAAGACCCCAACCCTCAGTTCTGACCTTGACACATGGACGTGTAGTATATAGTACACACCCCACATGAAAATTGGCATGCACCAACCAGCCGGGAGCTAACATGCTTCCATTTTCCCAAAGCAGACACCCTGAGTGTGAGAAAGCTAAGCTGTCACAAGTGGGGTCGCACAAGCCAAGGGGGATTTAACAGGGATATCATTTAATATTAGATTGCATGCCTTTGCTCATCAAAGTGTGAGGGAAGTCAAGGTGTCACTTCCAGAAAATAGGACTTTTTCTTCTCAAAGAGAACATGTTATAGAGTAAATGTATTTTAAGGTTTCAAGGGGTATGTTTGTCTTAAGTTCCAAGAAAAAGGTGACTTAGACATGCACATTATGATAATTAATAGTGATGCCAATTTAATTGAATTAAGACATGCTCAGTAGGAACTGAAGAAACGGCTCGGTGGTTAAGGGTGTTTGTTGGTCTTGCAGAGGATCTCAATTTGATTCCCAACATCCATGTTGGGGGGTTCACAATGGCCTGTAGCTATGGTTTCTGGGAATGTAGCCTTTTCTTGGCATACCCCCAAACAGATATAGACGTATGCACATGATTTTTAAAAAGAAATTCCCAAATGTTCAATGAAACACACCACTGGGTGTGTCCGTGAAGGTGTCCTCAGAGGCGATGTGACTGTGAGTGGCCTGACGAATTCATTAACCCTTTGGTCCTAGAATGTGATGGTATTAGTGGGAGGTGGCAAAAGTCAGGAGGTGGCCCGAGTTGGAAGGGATTGGTCATTGGGGAATGGTGCCCCGGACTTCTTCTTGCATTCCCTTTCTCTCTGATTCTTGGCCAGCACACAGTGAAGGCTTTTGTATGTCACATGCTCCTGCTGCCCTGATGTTCCAATCCGAGAATGGGGCCAACTAACCACGGACTGAAACCTGTGACTCTAGGAGCCCAGATAAATCTTGCATTCCCTTAAATTATATATGTCAGATCTTTAGCCAATGACAGAAATCTATCACAAAGGAAGAGCCTGGAGAATTCATTTACTCCTTCTTGACACAGGAAGAGAGTCATAAAAAAGAAGCAAGAATGTAAATTCATGAATCACCTTGAGAATGTCTTCCGTCTTGGGTCATTTGTTGGAGCAATTCTAAAGAGTTCACATCACTAGCAAGACAGACAGAGCCTGAGAATGCAGCATTTCCTTTTTCCATTCTTCAACCTCATCATGGATGCTAGTAGATATTTGATCTTTGCTTTGGGTGTCTCCCCTCCTTTCTGCAATCTTGAGAAATAAATATTTCCTTACAAGATTTCTTTTGAGTTGTTGAATATTTGCTTTGATAAGAATCATTGAAGATGTGGGAAACTCTCCATTACCTTGCAGAGTTCCATAAATAAAGTACACATTCCATAAATATTTGTTGAACTGAACTATGTTTAATCAACATCTGTTTAAGGCAAATAAATGGAAAACATTCTTCACTGGTGTCCAAGCCACTTTTTTTGTTTGACTTTGAATAAGAGTGACTCATCTCATGCTGTAGTCTAAAGAAGAAACTATTTTTAACAATGACAGCACCTTCTGAGACTCACCTTTTAAAACAGTATCTCTGAAAGGAGGTTTCATTCCAATAAATCAATACTTATGAATATTAAAACAGGTAATAAATCACAGTCTGTAACTGGATTTATAGAGTTAGTTTTTAAAAAATTAAATTATTGAAATTGTAATCTGTATGTGGGTTTATGTAGTTAGGATTTTTTAAAAATTTTAATTGTGAATTGTGTGTGTGTGTGTGTGTGTGTGTGTGTGTGTGTGTAGACCAGAGTACAATATGAGTACTTCTTTTAGATACAGCCTCTCACTGAATCTGGAGCTTCCTATGTAGACAAGATTGCTAGCTGTCAATTCCTGGGGATCTGTCTGTCTCCACCTCCCCAGAGCCTGGATTACAGGCCTGTGCCACATTATCTGGCTTTTTGACTTGGGTGCTGGAAGTTGAATCCATGTAATTCCTGCTTGTGTCTCAAGTACTTTACTGGCTGAGCTGTCTCACCAGCCCTTAGGTTTCACATTCTTTTTGCTGGGTCCTTTGATACAGTCTTCATATCTCCAGCATGACTCTGGATATAAAGAGATTCCAGCCCCTCTAACTTGACTAGGTTATTGAACTTCACGTTCTTGGCACTCAGTTGTTTTTTTTTTTAAGCTTCCCAGCTGCTGTTTCCAGCTGTGCTTTTTGTGGTGCGGTCCTGTGCATGGTTAGCTGTCAGCTTAGAAGAAAGATCTGTTTACAGATCTCAGGCTCTTCCTGTTATGGCCCCCGCTCTTTGAGATTTTGCCCTTATATTTTAGTCTTCTGGCTGCCAAGACTTGGATCTCTGCCTTGTCAGTCTCCTAGGACCACTGCTTCTTTTGGAAGGCTTTGTTTATCCCTCATCTCTGCAGCATGGGAAATGTTCTTAGGTGGGACTAAAAAGCCATGATGTCTGTAGACTTTCTTTGCTGCCACACAGGCCCTGGAATATCCTGCCACTGACTCTCTGCAGTGCCTCAAAACAGTTTTCAATGGTGTCCAACCTCAACAATTGCTTTGAATAGGAGAATAGGTCCAATACCATCTGCATTGTCATAACCAGATTTAGAAACCCAAAAGGAAGTTTTTTTTTGTCAGAAACTATTGAATTTTTAATGAAACTAATTTCAAAAGTCATTTAGGGGCAGAGACATAACTCAAATGATAGAGTACTTGCCTGGCATGCATGAAAACCTGAGTTCATTCTTAGCATGGCATTAAATTCAATGTGGTGGCGCATGCTTATAATTCCATCACTTGAGAGTTAGAAGAAGGATTGGAAGTTCAAGGTCATTATCAGCTGCATTGTGAGTTTGAGTCCAGCCTGGGATATGAGACCCCGTCTCAAAGCAGGGAAAAAGCCATTTAGTGTTTGATGGTTATAGATGAATGTAGTTTCTTGTTTAGGAATTTTCAGTCTTAACCTAGAATGAAAAAATATTAGCTATGTAGTATGAGAAAGAAGAAATTCCACTTTCTACTGATAAAATACATAGAATCTACCACATGGATTTCATATGGTTTTTATGGATCCCAAAATATTTTCCATGGATTAGTTTTGAGCTTTAAAAAACCTTTCTTAGCTCATAGGCTATCTAGAAACTATATAGACTTTGGAACACAGTTTTCTGCATCTTAATACATCTTAGGAACTTAAACATTTTGGAATTGGGGGAGGGGAAGATAGCTAGTGATTAAGAACAAGAGCACACACTAGTCTTGAGGGGACCAGAATTTGGTCCCAGCATCCACATTGGGTAGTTCACAACTGCCTATCACTGCAGATCCTGGGGCACTGACACCCTCTTCTGGCCTCCGTGGGCATCTGCACTCATGTGTGCACAACTACACACAGACATAGTCATAGACACAGATACAGACACACCACAAAGAAACATACACACACACACACACACACACACACACACAAAACTGGAAAGAAACTGAAACTCAGAAGCCAAGAGTTGTTTGAATCCTTTCTTTGAATTTATCCTGTCTCCAGATAACAAACTTCCTCCACCATTCTGTACCTTCCTGAGGTCCTCCTTGGTCTAGAATAAGTTACATCTGTGTGCTTTAAGTTCCTTACTAGAAAGTAGAGATAATCATAGTTCAGGACTGCTCTGATGATAAAGTGATTGGACAAATTTCAAGTAATGAATGTGGTTGCCTGGTTCTCTTGAGGGATGGGTGGTAGAAAACTCAAGGAGGAAAGAGCAAAAGCTCAGAAAATCTCATGAATTAAATATCTCATACTTATTGTATTAGAATACTTATTCTTTTGCAATATAGTCATTTTCAATTATCAATAAATTTTAAAGCCAAATTTCAGTTGTGTCCCACAAGCTATGGTGCGCTGTTTTTTGTTTTTGTTTTCATTTATCTCAAAATATTTTTCTTCTCTTTTGATTTTTTTTCTGAGACTCTTTGGCTATTTAGAAGTATGCCTAATTTCCATGTGTTGGTAAGTTTACTAAATTTCTCAGATTATTAATTCTTCCCATTTTGTCCAAATAATACATGTTGTTAATTTCAACCATTTTACATTTATTTGGGATTTTTTATGTGCTCAGGAATATAGTGTATCTCGGACAAAGTCACCTGTGTGTTCTTGACATAGGTCTGTGCTCTGCTGTTGGGGGCTGTGTGCTGTAGATGTCTGTTAGTACTAGGCACTTTACCATGGGATTGCTCTGTCTGTTTGTTCTATCCATTGTTGAGAGTGTGTCATGGAAGTCTCCAGATGTTAATTTTCAATGTCTTTTTTTAATTCTGTCAGTTTTCCTGCATATATTTTGTGTTTGTGTAGTAAGGTAGAAATGCCTTTATAATTTGGCTTACTAATGTATCAATCATCTTATCATTATATAATGTCTATTCCTATTAAAAATACATCTGTCTTAAAACATTTTGTTTGAGATTACAAAAGTCATACTAGCTTTTTTTTGGCTTCTGGGTTTGCATGGTACTATTTCTCATCCTTTTCATCATTTGTGCATCTTTTAATATAAAATGTTTTGCATAGTTGAGTCATGTGTCGTGTGTCTTTTTTGTGTGTATGTGTAATCTATCTATCTATCTATCTATCTATCTATCTATCTATCTATCTATCTATCTATCTATCTATTTATCTATATATCTGTATGCCTACAGATCTATCTATCTATCTATATCTGTGATGTGTATATTTATGTGTTGGATGCATGTGTGCACACTCTGGTGTATATGTGCATGTGGAGGCTAGTGGTGAACCTGGGTGTCTTCCTCTGCTGCTCTCCTCCTTATTCTCTGAGATAGGCTCTCTTGCTGAACCTGAAGCTCCCTGTTCTGTCTGGACTGGCTAGTCTGCAAGCCTCTGTGGCCTTTCTGCCTCCCTCTTCCCAGTGCTAGGGTTGCAAGTATGTACTCAAGAATGTTTTACAAGGGTATTTGAAATCTGAATGTAGGTCCTCATGCTAATACAGCACACATTTTACCCACTGAGCCATCTCCTCAACCCTCATGTTTTTAAAATTCCATTCTATCAATATATGCTTTTGACTAGTATTAATAGTTTTCTGTAGCTTCTATAACAAATTGCACATGTTGGTAACTCAAAACAAAAACAGTTTATTCTATTATATTGATGTGAGATTCACCTCTGTATGCTGTGAATACCATTGATTAATAAACTGTCTTGAAAGAGTAGAGCTAGGTGGGGAAAACTAAACTGAATGCTGGGAGAACAAAGGCTGAGTTTAAAGACACCATGGAGCCACCAGAGGAGAAAGATGTCAGCCGCCAGCTGGAACCTTGCTGGTAGGCCACGAGCCTTGTAGTAAAATATAAAATAATAGAAATGGGTTAATTTAAGAGATACGAGTGAGCTAGAAATATGCATTAGCTAATAGGCCAAGCAGTGTTGTAATTAATATAGTTTCTGTGTGATTATTTCAGGAGTCTGGGCAGTTGGAAACAAACAAGTGACCTCATACAACAAATTGGTGCACCAACGAAGGTAACTACATCCATATAAAAACCTGAGAAAGCTTAAAAAGGAATTCTAGACACAAAAGAACAGAGTTAAGCATGGCTTTTGGTAGCCACAATTTTTTTTTCTAGATGGGTTTATGGCAAGCGGGGATGCAGCAGCTGCTTTAAGAGAGGTACAATATAAACTGCGCAGCTTCTTTATAAACAGTGGCTTCCTGGTTCACCAGCTCAAATGGCTCTGACTCTTTCAGGAGTTCTGGCCATGGAGCATTTAAATGGGGTTTCTGAGCAGAATGCTACAACTTGGTTAATGGCAACATAGACTTGCTGTGTGCCTGAAAATGGGGCTGTGAGCGTAGCTTGTGCTAAACAGACCTCTGCTCCACCATGTTGGTCTGGGTGGAGCCAAAAGGCAGAGCAGCCTTAGTACTAGTCAGGCCACTGCTTAGCATTTGAAGAAGTGCATATGGTCAGAAAATAATTACAGATACACAATAAAGACAGATTCAGATAAAAAAAGACCTCTAAATGGGTCAAAGTGTTGGATAAATGTACATAGGCTTGGGAGAGAGAAGAAAATGAGTATAGAAAGTTACAAAAATAAATGCATCATTTTAAAAAATGAAAATCTTTAAAAGACAGGGTACAGACAGTCATAGATTAAAAGTAGTAAAGAAAAATAAGCCCTGTAAACATGGACTATACACAGAAAGTCTGGATTATGTATATTATTGTGTTTTCTTTGAATTTTTTGACTGTGAAGCAGCTAGGTACAAAGAGACATTTCATTGTATGGGCTGCTAAGATAAACCAACATAAAGGTATCTTGACTTTACAATTTGAGTCTAAGGATGTGTTGCTTGGGGAAAGAGGTTCTGCTTTTGTTTCCACAGAAGATGAGAACCTGAGGGTTAATTCCAGACTAATGTGGTTTGATGGACCAAGACCTCCCCAAAAGGTCACTGTAAACACCTCCCAAAATTACTTTGCCCAACAAAAAGCAGGAAGCAGTTTGGAGAGAACTATGCCCAAATTGCCAGATATTGTTTATAAATGTTTGTTTACATTTAAAGGGGGATATGCTATAGAATTTGCATTGGTATGGATCTTGGTTTATTGATACAAATTTAAGGTCAATTTGTTATATTGTATGTATGTATTTCTGATCTTGATTAAAGTATTGTGTTTGTCCAGCTCATTTAAAAATGTAATGTGTAATTAAGAAATATAGATTAATAGATAATCATCTATAATAGTCAAGCTTATAGTCATGTTAGTTAGATTTTCTAGATATATAGTGATATATTTCAGTTAGGTAGGCATTCTTCAAATCTTCCAGAGACCTTTAGAATAAGGTATTTAAAATGTTTTAAGAAGTTAGGACTTTTGATAACAATGAGACACAGCTGCTCCTGGCAGCATCAATCTACTTCAAGAGGATGATGGACATCAGTGAGGCTCATTATGGCACTGGTTAGCCATTTGGGTAAGAAACTGCTCTTGCCTGGACTGCTTAATATTATGCTGTGTGAACTGGACATGCAGGACCCACAGATAAATGACTGCTGAACTTGCCTAAAGGTGAGATAATCCTTTGGGATTACTGCTTCATGAAAGAGTCTGCAAGACATTCTGCAGGACACAGTAGAAAGTGACTGACAAATTGCCAATATAGGCTGAACTGTCTTTGAAATTTCCTGCTTCATGGAAAAGTCTGACAGATACTATGGGCCTGTAGGCTAAAGATGGATGCCCAATGGTACAGAAGAACTTTGGGTGACTGTCCAGGCAGTAAGATGTCTCTGTCAATTCTAGAGTTTTGGAAGTTGCTTACAATGCACTTCCTGTTTACTTAGGTAATAGTATATCCTTCTGGAGCCTTTGATAGAGTTAAGGAATATATAGTTATAGTTTTCCTTAGTTATAATAAAAGATAAAGTAGATATAAATATTATAACTGTAATTCTTGCTTGATACCTGTTTTGGTATATGTAATTTTACTATGTTAAAGTTATTTAACTTATTTAAACAGAAAAGGGGAAGTGATGTGGGATTCCCCTCTCTATGCTGTGAATACCATTGTTTAATAAAGAAAATGGCTTGGCCTGATAGGGTAGAGTAGAGCTAGGTGAGGAAAACTAAACTGAATGCTGGGAGAAAGAAGGCAGAGTCAGTAGAAGCCATGTAGCCCTGCCAGAGACAGATGCCAAAGCCTTATCCAGTAAGCCACAGCCATGTGGCAATGCACAGATTAATGGAGATGGGTTAGTTTAGGATATGAGTCAGCCAGAAATATGCTTAAGCTATTTTTCAAACAGTATTGCAAATAATATGGTTTCTGTGTGATTATTATAGGACTGGGTGGGATGGAAACATCCAACAACATTATATGAAGCTGAAAAATCTGAAATCTAGCATGCCTTTACTATCTCTGAATGTATGGGGACCAATCCATTCTTCCTTTCTTTCAGCTGAGGGGTATCATCATTCCTTGTTTAGTAACTACACGAGTTCATTCTCTAGTTAGATCTCTAGTAGACATCACATTATCGCCTCCAATGCCTGTATGAGGGGGACCTTAGCAACAGCTGTATCGGTGGATTTGACCTCAAGGTCTTTAATTTACATTTTCATAAATCATTTTTCCAAATGAGGTAGCATACAGTTTCTGAGACCTAAGACCCAGCCACAAACCTTTTAGGGTTACCATTCTGCCCACTGTAACTTTCATATGGATCCCCAAATGCATAAAACATTGCAGATGTTATAGTAGCTTGACCTCTTTTCCCCAACTGCACGATTCCCAATGCACTGTAACACCAGCTCTATCCCAAATCTCATCTAAACACCATCATCTCAAAAGTTCCGAATTTTCTCTTCTAAATTATAGTAATCAGACTGGCTGAGATTATGATCCATCCAGGGATTTTAATTTTTAACATTTTAATCTCTGTCATTATATTTTTGTAGTTGTTTTCCTTATGGTTAAATTAACAGCTCAACCAAAACTAATCTGGTTTTCATTAATGCCAAACTAGTTTTAATGGTATATGGTCTTTGTACAATTGTAAGTTCATATTTGCACATTTCTTTACATGACTATTTTACAACAAAATATATCTTTACACAATGTAGTTCCATGAACCTAGTTTTACAATCTTTGCTTTGTACAGTAGTCATATGAATCAGAAAGGGCAAGAGAACAGTTATAAAAATTATTTTTTACTGTCTGAGATTTGCCTGTGTAATCATCTTTGCCAGGATTCTTTGTTTTTCTTTGCATGTATTCAAATTTCTCTCCTGTACTTTTTCATCTAGTTAAAAAAAAGTCCCTCACTATTTCCTCAAGGTTTCCCAGATGGACTATGCCTAGACTCTAGCACCTGGGAGGCTAAGGCAGAAAGATCAAGAGTTCAGGACTAGTGTAAACTATATAGCAAGTTAGAAGACTCCTAGGAAAACAGCATGAGAGTATCTAAAAAATAAAAACAAACACTGTCCCGCCATATTTCTGCTTTCTTTCAGTATGCTGATTATGTCAGCCCAGTATCTCGAGGTCTCCAGGTTTCTGATAAGAAATCTGCTGTTAATCTCATTGAGTATCCCTTGTATATCATGAGCCATGTTTGTCTTGTGTTTCAGATTTTTTCCTCCCTCTTTGTCTTTAAGAATTTAACTAGTCTATATTGAGGTGTCGATATCCTTGAGTTCATTCTACTTGAAGCTTTTTTGAGCCCTTTGGGCTATACAATGATGTTCTCATAAAAACTGGGGAGTTTCTAGCCATTATTTCTTCCCATATTCTTTCTGTCCCCTCTGTCTTTTGTCTTTATTACTCACTAGGCATATGCTGGTTTGTGTGATGGTCCCCAAAGGTATATGAAGTTCTATTAAGTATTTCTTATTTTTTTCCTGATCCTCAGACTAGCTATTCTTACAATCTAACCAACATACCCCTTTTCTTTTTCCTTTGCTTAGCATTGAACCTAGCTTTGTGCATGCCAAACAAGCATTTTGTCATTGGTTCAAAGCCACCCCTCACCTGACACACCTTAAAGTTTGCTGGTTTTGTCTTCTGTAAGCCAAAATTGCTGTGAAGCTAGCCTAGTGAAGCTTTTATTTCCACTTATGCCAATAACAGAATATGCATTTTATTGCATCTTAACTGCTAATCTTTGCTACTATTGGCTGACATTATTGTCACTCTGCTCTCAACCCCTTTCTTCCTCCTGCCTTCTCCCTTTCTCCTCCTCCTCTTCCTTTTTTTCATCTTTCATGCTGAGAATCAAATCCAGGACCTCCTGCATGCTAATCAAACACATTACCATGAGCTAAACCCTAAGACCAATGTGTGCTTTATCTATTTAACAATTAATTGAATTTTAATTAATTAAGTTTTTCAGTACCATGGTCTGATCCCAGAGCCTCCAGGGTGCTAAGCCACTCCTCTGCTCTGTATCCTTAGTTTCCTTTTTAACTTTATATTTTGAGACCATGTCTTGTTAAGTTGAGCAGGCTGACCTTTAATATTCTTTCAAGCCCACGCAAGCCTTAAGATTGCAATTCTCCCTCAGCCTACTGAGTAGTCAGGTTTGTAGGTGTGTGTGTGTGTGTGTGTTCGTGTGTGTGTAGTTGTAGGAATAGATGTAGATACTTTTATTTTCTTGGAGCAATTTTAGGTTCATAGTATAACTGAATAGAAAGCACAGTGAATTCTCTTTTGCCCTATTGCTCTCTTCACACACACACTCCTCCACCATCAACACGCTACACAGGATGGTAAATTGTTAGAATCCAATGAACCAATAATGATGCGTCATTACCACCCAAAGTCCACACTTTATGTTGAGGCTTGTATGTGGTGTACATTACCTACCCAAAGGAGTCAAATACTCACAGGGGGATGGCTTCATACTAGCATATTAGAAGAGGTCCTAGTGGGCCGGATTCAACGAGAATGGAGTTACTTGTGCTAAATCACATGTAATCAAGTTTAAGTTTGAAATGGTCCAGCCTTCAAGAAAAGGCAGATTACAGCTAAGCCAAGTCCACTCTGTTTTAACCCTATAGGAAAAATAACCTTGTTTTGTTTCTGTTTTTGCTTTCTTCAGTCTCTTTCTGTTTATGCCAGCTTCCTTGACTCAGCTCTTTGGAGTCTGTCATGTGTATGTGTGTGTGTGTGTGTGTGTGTGTGTGTGTGTGTGTATAATGTTATATGTTAATGTTATGTGGTACATACATACATAGTATTTTTATATACATACATAATTGTTTTAAGGATTTCTTACAAGCAGGTACTGCATTTTGGTTGAATTCGCCCCCTTCCCTCTTCTGTTACTCCTCTAGTCTTCTCATGGCTCTCCCCATCTCCATGTGCTCCTTTTATTATTTTCTTCTTTAAACCAGCACAGTGTCCACTTTGTGTTGACTCTGTGTGCATGGGTGTAGTGCCATCTGACGGAGCATGGGTAGCCTCTCGGGGTTGCCTACCTGAAAAACACGGAGGCTCCTTTCCCAGAAGTCGCCGATTGCTCTAGCTTCTGAGCTAGATGTGGGCAGCCCCCACCAACCCATGCTGAAAGCTTGGCTAGTCTGATCTTGAGCGGGTCTTCTGCATGGCGTCCCAGATTCTGTGAGTTCATGTGTGCAACAGGGCTGTCATGGCAAACAAACTCTTATTGCAGAAGTCTGCTACCTCAGACTTTTAGAATCATTCTGCCCCCTCTTCCACAGTGGTACATGAACCTGGGGGAGAGAAGGGTATGATATAGAGATCTCATTTTTAGCTGACTACTCCGCTGTGTCCTGTTCTCTGCACCTTGACCTGTTGTGGGTCTCTGTGAAGATTGTCAGCTTCTGTAAAAGCAGCTTCCCTGTTGAGAATTGAGAGATGTGTTATTCTATGGGTATAACGACCCATAAAATGATTAGGAGTTATTTTAACACTCTTTCCACTTAATAATTAAATTATTGATATTAGGTTCTCTCCTAGGGCACATGACCTGGCCAGAGAGAGGTGTTTGGTCCAACATGTGGGACAGTCCTTAAATCCAACAGAAACTATCTGGTCACTCCTGTGACCTCTGTGATATCATTGAGCCAGTGGGCACACCTTGCTGGCCTGTAAGTATTGCAACACTGGTTGTTGGTTAGTTTTTGTCCCTCAGCAGCATGCATGACACCTTCTAACATCATGACAGCTAGCCACTAGGGATGAAGCTTTCAGATCGGTGTTCCATGACTCAGGTATGTGGTGTCTTCAGCAATAGAGTCGTACCATTAAGTTTTGGAGGGTAACCAAGAGCAATGGTAAAAGCCTGTATTGTTTGCGGGGATCTGTGGACCCCACTGACTAACAAGTCAAAAACAGGTAACCCATACCTGTGGCTGGGGTTTTTGTTTAATAGCCTATCGAATATGGAGGAAGTACTATCCCCTGTTATGGGTCAACTCCATTTAAGCTCTTTTCATACATATGTGTGTTCATGAATGTATGTCAGCATGCTTCTTTAGCAATGGGTTTCAAGAAACATTTCTCTCTCTCTCTCTCTCTCTCTCTCTCTCTCTCTCTCCTCCTTCTTCTTAGTTCTCTTGCTTTTTCATGATGGGGTTTCTCTGTAGCTTTGGAGCTAGTCCTGGAGTAGCTCTTGTAGACCAGGCTGGCCTTGAACTCACAGAGATCTGCCTGCCTCTGCCCCCCAAGTGCTGGGATTAAAGGTGTGCCCCACCACTGCCCAGCTCTATATGGCATTTTCAAAAGTCTTTAGAATTAGTTATTTCCCTCCCCCCATCGTCATCCCTCTACCCTGCTGTCCTGTCTTTCCACCCTGTTTACCCTTCCTCTTTTTTATTATGTAATTAGAACTGTTGATAGTTATTATTATAATATACATGCTAATTGATGTCATATTGATTTTGTGGTGTATCTTTGATTTCTTTTGATTGACTGTCCTGGTATTGTTTATTTGTTCTCTGTGTCATCTTGGATATTTTTATCCAGTAGACTGCGGCCTTCCTTCCAGTATTTCCTGTAAAGCTGGCTTAGTGGTCACAGCTTCTTTCATTCTGTTTTTATCATGGAAAATTTTAGTTTTAGTAGATTGTTTTTCTGGGTAAAATAGTTTAGTCTGATACAGATGATCTTTCAGACCTTAGGACATATCTTTCCAGGCCATTTTGGGTTGAAAATTTTCTGTCAAATAATTAGATATTATTCTGATAATCTTGACTTTGTAAGTGATTTTGACCTTCATTTCTTGCGGCTTTCAATAGCTTTTCTTTGTTCTGAGCTTTTAATGTTTTTACTATAATATGTCATTAAGAGTATCTTTTCTCACCTTTCTGTTTGGGGTTCTGTGTGTCTCTTACACCTGGATGGGCATCTATTTCCCTAGACTCTAGAAATTTTTCTTCTATGTTTTAACTTGGAATATATTGTATGCCTTTGGTATGGAATTTCTCCTATGGCCATAATCTGAGGTTTAGGCTTTTACATTATGTCCTAAAGCTTTAGTGGTGTCTTCTAGCTCTGAAACTCTGTTTTCCACATGAGTCATTCTATTGATAAAATATTTTACTGAGGTTTTATTTGACTTGTTGAATTTTTAACTTTCAGCGTCATCTCAGGCTTTTTCTCCAATAATTCTCTTTATTAAATTTTATTTTCTCATCTTGTATTGACTTCCTTAATTGTCTTCTTTGAGTTGTTTGAATACAGTTATTATCAGTTTTTAAAAAATTCTTTGTTGGAAAGTTCTTTGAGAAATGGGGTCTGTTACTACGGGATTAGTCATTTGTAAGTGAGATGTTTCTTGGATTATCATATTGACTCCGATTTTGTGTTTAGATTTTTCACACTCGGAGTTAGTTGGTTAAGTGGGAGTGTGGGCCTGAGGCTGGTGGTCTGGGCACTACTTAGCTGTCAGTGCCAGGAGCTAGGGGAACCGTGGAAGTGCAGGCAGGGGTCTGTTTAGTTGGGGATTCCTTCTTGGAAGGCACTAGGAGTTAGATAGACCAGGAAGTGTAGAACAAGTAGTAGAGGCCTAGTAGGCTCTTACCTGTTGGGAGCAGTGAACCCCCAGATCCTGTACTTCTTGTAAACAACTTGTTTTCCCCTGGATCGGAGTGTCTACAGCTGCTCTGAGCACGAGACCCTCAGGAGTTCCTGATGACAGGGGAATGGTTTCTGGTGCGTTTGGCTGGGGCGTGGCTATCCCTATATAAGCTGCCCCTGAACACAATAAAGGGGGTATTCTTGGGGCTTTTTGGCATCAAGGATGACCCGTGTCTCTGTCTGTGCTGTCTGTGAGTCTTTGTGTGTTTCAGTCTCCAGCCCCTTGCCCGGTACACGAACTGTATGGTGGCTCATAGAGCATAGACGGGCGTCGAGTGCCGCACTTACCCATCGGCAGTGCGGTAGGGACTGGGCTGACTGAGATGCATGAGCCAAGTGCCATTCTATTTTTGTAAAATGAGTTGTTCTTCCATTTTACAATTGCAAATGAAATCTAACCAGATCTTTGAGTAGAATTTATTTTGTGTTTTGATAGCTGCATTTCTTTCTTAATTCTATTAATTTCCTCAAATACAGAAATAATCACCATTACAAATGAACATCTTTCATTATGATTTAAAAATAATTTCAGTATAAATTTATTCTTGTATAAGTGTTCACTATATTTATGTAGACTCTGAAACTGCATGTTACTATACTGTGTATAACTTTTTGTTTTGCTCAATTGTAAGGTTCTAGGTCCTTCTATATTATTATGGGTCCAATTTATTAATTGCCATTGTAGAATATGCCACACCCAGTCATTGATTAATGAGCATTTATTTACTTCCAAACCTTTGCTCCCACATGCAATACTGCTAAGAATATCCTTAAGTAGGTTTTCTGGGGCTTGTGAGCAAGTGTCTGCAGAGGTTCAAACAGTGTAAGTCCAACACTTTAAAATTGACTACATTAAGTATTACCCACTGTCTTTATCATATCCTGCTACCAAATCTCCCTTCTGGGAAGTGTGCACATCTAATTATTCCACATTATCATCAACCTTTGAGATTGTCTCACTTCAAAATGCTTGCAGTTCAATAGATATAAAATTATACCTTGCTGTTTTTTTAATTTACATTTTGCTAATGCAACCCCCTAGCTTTGGGGATGAACCCCTTCTGATAACATTGTTGGTTACCTAGATTTCCTCTTGCTTTTTAATATTCTTTGCTCTCCCTTTTAAAAATATTCAGCTTTTCTTTCTCATGAGTCTATGAGAATGCCCTCTGTCTCCTGAATACAGATTCTTTACTGAGCACGTGCCTTCCCCCAATTTGCAACTTGATTATGGTTGTGTTTGCAGAAGCTTTTAATTATTCTGTGGTAAAAATAGCAATACAGATTTGGGGCTGCATCCTGTTTAAGAAATTCTTTCCCTCTTGTACCTCCTACAGACAATCTTCTCTGCTTCATTATTCGACCTGTTACTGATTTTTATTTTTAGTGCGAGGTAAAGAGCTCATTTTGTCTTATCTCAAATTCATGAACAATGTCTGAATCCATTTATTGACTGGTTCTTCCTTTCTTCTCTTGTAATGTTTCTTGTCTTCAGCCTTGTGAGACTGTGCCAGACTGAGATCTATAATGACAGAACTCTTGCTCTGTTTTGGTTACCCACATATCCCATGCACCAGAGACAATGCTTAGACACAGAAGCTATTAACATTTACTAGTGAATGAATGAAAATGGGGATGGCATTTCTGGTACAGAACTTAAGCAAACATGGCTTCTAGGGCATTTAAAGTTGTTCAGTGTTCTTTCTGTATTCTCAGATGCAGTCAGGTCTCAGATGGGTCACAGATACCCAAGGCTTCTTCACCTGGAGCAATAGCCACAGAAATGACATCTGTTCTACAGTTTAATTAATTGTTATCGCAGAATTCATTACATAGACTTTGCAGTAATATCCAGTTATAGGAAGGTGGAGGATAAAGAATGAAATTCAGTTGGTCAGGTGTACCAAGTACATTTCACCCTTTCCCTGCCCTTTCTTTTTGCTTCCTTTTACTTTAAAACTCTGTGTGTGTATAAATACAGGTGTGCATGTGCATGCTCACAGTACATGTGGAGATCATGACTACCTTGGGTATCCACCCTCAGGCACTGTCTACCTTTTTGTTTGATAAAGATCTCTAATTGGCCTGGGATTTTGCCACATAGGCCAGGACAGCAGATGCACAAGGTTCCAGGGAACCTTTCTTTCTTTCCACTTCCCATCTGGCTGTGTCTGGGCTTATAGGTGGGCTCCACTATACCTAGATTTTTAAAATATACATGCATATATTTATATATGTATATATGTATGTACACACATATACTAGCATTTTAAATCAAAATATGATTATATTGTTTTCCTTCTTCCTGTTTCTCCAAATCCTCTCTCAAAATCATGACCGCTTTTTATTTAAGTATGTGTGTGTATTCCTAGATATTCAATTACATTGTTTTCATTCCATGAAACGTTTCTCATGTGTGTGTATGTGTGTGTATGTATGTTTGTATGCATGTATGTATATGTATAATATATAATTGTTGTGGAATAGAATATTTGTTTAACTATGTAGAGTTGTGTTGCATTTGTTTATACTTCATTTGTTTAACTATGTAGAGATGTGTTGCAGTTTCACCTTGCCTTCCTAAGGCACTTGATTGATCTAATAAAAAGCCGAATGGGCAACAGCTAGGCAGAGAAGGGATAGGTGGGGCTGGTGGGCAAAGAGAAAAGGGGAGTCAGACACCCCTCAGGTGACAGTCAGCAGGGGGCCAGCCAGAGAGACATGGAGGAAGCCAGAAAGCAGAATGGATAGTACGTAGATGAGATAAGGCTTAGGGCAGCACATGGATCAATAGAAATGGGTTAATTTAAGTTAAAAAATAGCTAGAATCAAGCCTAAGGTAAGGCTGAGCATTCACAACAAATAACATGTCTCTGTGTCATGATTTGGGGGCTGATGGTCCAAGAAAGTCTGCTACATATAAAAATGATATAATATCACACACACACACACATACACACACACAATTTCAGGGCTGACTACTTGGCATTGGAGAACCAACTTGGGACTCTTCTCTGAGGAAGACTGTTTCTCCTGCTTTCAGCATTCATTAGCTGCCTGTAGCTCTTGGTCTAGGGTTAGGGCCTGGGAGATTTCCCCCTTCTGTGTTAGCTTGTCCATTAGGTGTTGTCCCTGTTCAGGCTCAGTTTAGCCATCCATGTTATTGAAAGTCCATGGGTGTAGCTTCCCTGACACGCCTAGGAGATTGGGTTTCATAGGGATTGGGTCTCATGAGGGACATCCTGTTCTAGTTGTTCTCCCATCTTTCTGCTACCTCTTCTGAAATGTGCCCTGAGCCTTAGATGCAGGAGTTGTGATGTAGATGTATGTGCTGAGGCTGGATATCACATGATCACTTGTTCTCTGCATGTTGATCAGTTGTGGTTTTCTGTAATAGTTTCTGTTCAAAGACAAGCTTCTCTGACGAGGGGTGAGAGCTACCCTTGTCTATGAGTATAAGGATAAATATTAATTTTTTTGTTGTTGTTATTTTGTTTCCCATGAGACATGTTTTCTCTGTGTAGCTCTGGAGTTTGTCCTGGAACTTACTCTGTAGACCAAGCTGGCCTCGAACTCATAGAGTTCCACCTGCCTCTGCCTCCAGAGTGCTGGGATTAAAGGCGTGTACCACTACCACCCTGCTAAGGATAAATCCAATTTGTGTATTTATATCTGAAGATTTGGAGTTAGGAATCACAGATAAGAGAGAACATGCTACATTTTTCTTTCTGGGTATAGGTTACCTTACTCAGTATCTTTTATAGTTTCATCCACTTACCTGTAAAGTTCATACTTGCATTTTTCTTTGCAGCTGTATGATATTCCATAGTGCATATGTACCATATTTTCATTATGCATTTGTTAGTTGAAAGACATTTATTTTTTTTCATTTCCTAGCTATTGAGAATAGCTTGGTAATGAATATGACTAACCAAGTACCTGTGAAGTAGGATGCCGATTGCTTTGGAAAAATGCCAAGGAGTGGTATGCTGGCTTATATTGTAGATTTATTTTTAACTCTTTGAAGTTTCCCTACACTGATTTCCATACTGGCTGGACAAATTTGCAGTTTTACCAACAGTCAATGAGGGTTCCCTTTCCCTGACATCTTCTCTAACATTTGTTGTCAGATATGTATCTAATTTATTTTTCGTCATATGGACACCCAGTTTTCCTAGCACCATTCATTGAAAATGCTTTCTTTTCTCCAGGTTATGTTTTTGCCATCTTTGTCAAATATTAAATGGCTAAAGTTATATGTACTCATGTTTGGGTCTTCAATTTTCTTCTATTGGTCTACATGTCTTTTTGGTTGTGGTTGTTGTTGTTTGAAATGACTTGGTGGGCCTTTGTGACTGGAGTAAAATGGTCCTGGGAAGATTTACTAGTTTCTTTCTTCATTGCTCTGACCAAACACCTGCAAAGATGCAACTTAAGGGAGGAAGGGCTTATTTTGGCTCATGGTTGGGGTGCACAGTCCATCACAGCAGGGGATGCACGGCAGTGAGCTTGCTTGGGCTGTGACAACAGCAGCCCAAGCCTATGTTCTCATGTCTGGGTAGAACAGGAAGCAGGCGGAACAGAAAGCAGGCAGAGTTGGGTTATGAATCTCAAACTCCTATCCTGCTCCATCTCCCCCAAGGGACCCACTTACCACCAGCTGGGATCTACCTCCTCAATGTGTCACCACCTTCCCAACTAGCACTACTGGCTGAGGACCAAGAGTTCAGACACACAAGCCTGGTGAGGGACATTTTACATCCAAATCATCATAGAAACAAATTGCAGCGTTCGTTTTACATAGCCCATGTCATTGAGGAGAACCTAGAAAAAGCATGTTGGCATCTCAGTTAGAAAGTCTTACTTTAGTGAAACCTTTCTGTCCGTTGAGGTCATTGCAACAATGGCACAGAAATCAGCATCTTGGGATAAGCTGGCATCCATCCAGCAGTGTACTTTGAGCTGTCCGGTGAAGTCCCTCTGATTCCCCTAGGCAGGCACACACCCACCCGCCCCCCCCCCACACATATACACTTATGCACAGCGTAACATAAAATGAGGTATTTCCTAATACATATCAACCGCTGCTGTAGTCCCACCTGGTAATGTACCTGTAAGATGGGCCACTGGTGGAAAAAGTGTGCAAGGGGGTTCCCTGCCCTGCTCCAAGACAAATGACTATGTTAACAATCAGCATTCACAAGTCTTAGGTCAATAGGTAAGATGTATCTGCCCACTGAAGGAAGTGACATCATTTGATCCTTCTCCAATTTTCCTTGGCAGGAATCTTCACTTCCCTCTGACAGGAAAATCTTAAGTTCCTCTGCTGTGAGACCTTCTAAATTCTGGACTCCTTCCTTTCTAACTTCCTATGGAGGATGAATAAGATTCCCCCATCCCCACCCTCAATCCTTTCCCAACTCCTTGGCCCCTCCTATCTGAGCGCACTTACAATGAGTATCATAAAGGTTTATGTTTCTCTCATTTAATTAACCGGAAGATCTTTGAACATCTTCATTTGGCCTGACGATTGCACGCCCAGGACAGTGCCCAGAGCCGAAGGGAGCAGAGTGTGTGAAGTCGAATGAGATGGAAGCATGGTGCGGTCTACTGGCCGCTGGTGGCACAACATCAATTTCCTGTCACCTAGACTAGCAGGCTGTGATTAATCAGCTTCCTTTCTTCTCAGTTTGTCCATGGGCTCTTTCATTTTTGTTTGTTTTTATCTGTCTCCTGATTTCAAATGTTTATAGAAACGTGTAGACTAGGCATAAATGTCACTTTTAAAGAATGACAATTTATTTAAGTCTCCTTCAAAGCCCTAGCCTGGGCTGAGTCACTGGCTGCGAGTGTCAGAGCAATTTGTAACCTTAAGCAAGTGCTAAGTTCCAAGTGAGGACTGAGAGGGCACGGTGAAGGCTGCAATGCATCAGCACTGGTACACTGAGCTCGGTGCAGTGTCAGAGCGAGGGGCTGGTCACCAGGCCATCAGGATGCGGTGGGGGCAGTTTGTGAATCCAGCTCAGCAAAGCAGCGTTCAGTCATTTACTGTGGGGCGCAACACTGTCTCCAGGTAATGATGCTTTCTTTGAAAAGATGGGTAGCTAGTTATTAGACACACATCAATACATAGGATGCTGAAAAGGGAATTGTAAATAGAACGACATTTACTTTTACTCTTTTTTTTCCCTTTGCTGATGTGATATTTTCTTTGATGGATTATATTTCTGGGAAAAAGAAGGTTTTCAGATAAGTAGCACGTTCTTTTCAATTTGAAAAATATGAAATGTGTTAAGAGCTCCTGGGGATTTGCCTGAGTGATCAGGTCTGGGAGCTTTGTCTGTCTATAAGACATACATTAGCTTCTCTGCAAGAGTGGATTGGTCCTTGGAGCCTACAGGAAGCAAATGTTGACAGCAGCGCTTAAATCAGTGTGCCGGTCTTTACTGCAGGCCTTTCTGCCTTGTAGAGACATCATGGCCATGGCTATTATACCCTCCCCGCACCGACTGCAGATTACATTTTCCAGGTGAAAGGAAGCCCTTAGAAAATACTACATCCCTGTGAGAAATTATGTAGCCCAGCCTAGAGACCTAGTCCCAAACAATTACCAAATGCAGCAGCCTTCAGAGGCCACTCCACACAACTGCTCACTCGGCCGGCTCCTGTCATCGCCGGAACCACTTGCTAGGCAGAAAGCACAGAGTTTTGAGTGGCCTGTTGTGGTCCCCCTCCCCACCCACTGTGTCAGATGGGCTTTAGGTGCTGGGACTGGCGAGGTTTTTCTTTTCTTTTTCTTTATTTTTCTTTCTGTTATTCTGACATAGTTCATCTAATATATGCCACCCTGTTTTGAAGGAAGGTTGTGGACACTTATCTTGCTATCTCTCTCTCCTTCCCTCCTAATTTATAGAGTCAAGAGCCTTGGAAAAACCAGGTTCCCTGTTTTCTCTAAGTGCTGACTCTTCCTTTTCGAGGGCAAGCAGCGTCTTGGTTTTTGCTTACCTTGCTACACCATCATTTTTAATGCTCTGCTCGCTCTTTCAAACGCCTCAGGGAAGTAAGTTGGCAGTGGGCATGGGGAGAGGAAGAAATGTATAGAAATGTTTGCTGGGCTGTATTATTTATAAACATATTGGGGGTGTTTATTATCCTCCCAATAGATGGACAATTTCAACATCTTAAAACTGTTATTTTGATATTTTGTTCTAAGCAACAAGCTTATATCAGAATTTTGTAAACACTGTAAAACCTCTAATTATGGCACATCAATAAGCATAACACTAATTTACTGATATGACTAAACTATATGCTCTTCATAAAACAGCAAAGTCATAGGATTTTAGCTCGGTTGATAAAATTCACATTTTTCAATACTAATTCCTTTAAAATGTTTACTTAATTTCCAAATATGTATCTCTATGTGGGTTTGTGCACTTTAGTACGAGTGCCCTCAAAGGCCAGAGACATCGGAGTCCTTGGAGCGGAGTTTACAGGTTGTTGTGAGTCACCTAACATGGATCCTCTGCAGGAGCAATACATGCTCTTAATTGCTAAGTCATCTCTTTAGTCCCCTAATACCTTTTTAAAAAACACTCCTGATGCTTTACCCAAATAGTTCCTTGGTTTGAGCAGATCAATGTTGATTAGGTTTCAAGGAGATGTGGGTCCTTACTCACTGAAATGGATTTGGGCCCTGTTTGGCACTTCAGCCTAGTTTATGCCTTTAGTAATTTGGGTATGGTTTCATACTGGTCGAGCTTCCCAAGCTGGGCAGATACCCTTTGTACTCTTGCTATAAGAAGAATATTCCATGCTATGGGAAGATACAGTTGTGCCAAAGGAAAAGAATAGGAAGAAGAAGGGCCACAAAGTGACATGATGAGCAACACTATTGGATGCGCACTTTACTATTGCAGACTTTTTATTTGCTCTCACATAACTGTGAACAAGGTGCTAATATTACCATTTTAGACACGGGAGAAGAAAGGTAAAACTAGGTAAATTCTTGGTTGAAGAATAGGAAGATGAAAATCAAACAGCCCCAAACTACACTTCTCTCACACCAAAGCCCTCATCTTCTGCTAATTGGAACCTGGCGAATCGGTTCCTAAGGTGAGGTAGCCCTACTGTCCAGAATGCTCCCCGCCTTGCCTCTCGGAATTCATTTCTGGTGACAAGACAGGTACTGTGCCACATTCCTCAGGATTGAAACTGAGAGTTCAGTAGGGACAAGAAAGAATGAGACAGTTTTAGAAATGTCTCCAAGGCTGTATTACTTAAGAATTTATGTGTTGAATTCATTATCTTCCCAGTGAGCTGAAAGCTTTGATACCTCCGCTATTACTTTGAATTTTCTAGGTTAAGAAAACACTTAAAGCAAGTCTCAATGCGACCTCAGGTATTACAAATAATCTGCACCTCCCCCATGAGGCAGAATTTATGGCAAGTGTGATCATCTCGACCTTCTAATTTGGTTGTGGAAGCATGAACTGGACAGCCTGTGAACCAACCTGGTCCTGGTTTGGGGTGGGACTCTTCTGTTCTGGCTGGTTCTCAGCAACTCTTGCTAAAAAGAATCAACCGTCCTGTGCGCTGACCTCGGGTGGATCTGTGGCTGTTAAGTGACATGTTGAACGCCACCTGCTCTCTTCATGCCGTCACAATTGTGCTGTTTCAGTTCCTGAGCTGCCAGCGCCCCTTCGGAAAGGACATAGAAAATGCAGAAAGGTCTGTTGGTTGAGAAGCAGCGAGGGACCTCCAAAGGTCAACAAGCAAGTGGTAGACGCTCAGGGATATTTTTGTTCTTCCTTACAGGAGAGAATATGAAGCATGTTTACTCCGAAGTAGAGAGCTGTGCCTATTTTTTTCCCTCAGAGCTATCTGTGTGGGGCTCACCATGCTGGCAGCTGCAACACATTCATTTTTAATGCAAGCCTTAAATAAGGGTGATTAGTTTTGGCTGGAAGTTATAACGAGCTTTTAAAATTTATAACTTTCAGATGTTAACTTTTTATTTATTGATTGTGTGGTACCCAGAACTGAGCTCAGGGCCGTGTGTGTATCAGGCAAGTATTGTACCGCTGAGCCACAACCCCACCTAGCTCTCAATGTGAACTTAAAAAAAAAATTCTACCTTGTTTTCCCAAATATATTGTTCTTCCTCATTCTCTAGTCCAAACTCTAGAATCCAAAGAGTCCTGCAGACTGTAAATAAGAGCAACAGGCTCTAAATCCGAACATAAGCACGGGGGCCATGGGATATAAATGACTGATTTCCATGTTTGCTGTGGTGTCAACAGATAACACTGTAGTAAGACTTCACCGTATACTGGATGTCTCCACGTCCAGAATTTTAAACTGTTTCAACCTGCTTCCTTCACTTTAGGCTGTGAACAATGCTTAAGGCCACCTTCAAGAAATGTGTTCTGAGGTAATCTAACGATGTAACAGAATATCGCAGCAGATACAGGGCACATGAAGGAGAAGACTGAGGGTAAACGTTCACGAACTTGGTTTTTAGGAAGTCATTCGGTCCCTTTGTCTTTTCCAAATTTTTAGGGTTGCACTCAACCCCATGCCTGCAGCAAATCTCCTGGGAATTCAGTATTCCAAAGAAACCTGTGTTCAGGGTCACAAGCTAGAAAATGAAGATTAGACAGTTGTATACATATGCCTAAAATTTCAGTATTGATTATTTTGTCTTTAATCAATATTTTCTAGAAATTTCTAGATACTAGAAATCAATGCCATAGTTGATTGGATGTGTCCTCTTCACATTTATCCTGGGAAATTGTCCCAAGAAACAAGTCAGTGGAAGTTTGTTTTAGGTGTCTCTTTGTAAATTTCCTGAAGTTTCTATTTATATTGGATTCTGTTAGAACATGTTTCTTAAAAGTTGACTTAAATTTGTTCACAGCCTTAACAAGAGTTCCATTTCAGAGCAAGTGAAATTGGTGCATAGAGATTCAAACTGAAGGTAGCCCACAGAATGCCCTATTAACGCTTTTATAACTTTGGTTCAGCAAAGTGCTATGGCAATTTCTTTTATGGGTACAGAGATACATAGATAAGAGAAATCCTACAGTGGCTGATAGTATGCCATCTCAGAATCACTAAGAAAAGCCAGCATGGTTTTCCACTTACAAAACAGTTACAAATCAGGGCAGAACAGTTTTAAAATGTATTACTGGAGAAACATAAGAAGCAGAAGTGTCAGCTTCTGGTGTAGGAAAAATGTAATGTATAGTTAAAAAGTATAGGTTAATAGATAATCATCTATAATAGTCAATCTTGTAGTCATGTTAGTTAGATTTTCTAGATATATAGAGATATATTTCAGTAAGATAGGCATTCTTCATATCTTTCAAAGACTACAGAATATGGCATTTAAAATGTTTTAATAACTTAGGGTTTTTCATGACAATGAGAGACGTCTACTCCTGGAAGCATCAATCTACTTCAAGAGGAAGACGGGCATCGAAGAGGCTCCTTATGGAGCTGGTTAGCCATTTAGGCAAGAAACTGCTCTTGCCTGGACTGATGCATAAACTGGACATGAAGAACCCGCAGAGAGAGGACTGCTGAACTTGCCTAAAGGTGAGATGATCCTTCCGGGTTCCTGATTCATGAAAGAGTCTACAAGACATTCTGCAGGATACAGAAGAAAGTGACTGAACTGTCTTTAAAATTTCCTGCTTCATGGAAAAGTTTGCTGGATACTATGGGCCTGTAGGCTGAAGATGGATGCCCCAATGGTACAGAAGAACTTTGGGTGACTGTCCAGGCAGTGAGATGTCTCTGTCACTTCTAGAGTTTTGAAAGTTGCTTACTTCTCGTTTACTTAGGTAATATTATATCCTTCTGGAGTCTTTGATGGAGTTAAAGAATAGATAGATAGTTATAATTATAGCTTTCCATTGTTATGATAAAAGATAAAATAGATCTAAATATTGTAACTGTAATTTTTGCTTGATAACTGTTTTGTTATATGTAATTTTACTATGTTAAAGTGAAAGCCTTTCTTTTTTGTTTAAACAGAAAAGGGGAAATGGTATAGGAGGTCCTTCTGACTATGTGTTGCTTTCATTGGTTGAATAAAGAAACTGCCTTGGCCTTTTGATAGGGCAGAACTTAGATAGGTGGAGTAGACCGAACTGGATGCTGGGAAGAAGGGCAGTGTGGCAGACACCATGAAGCTCCTGCCTGAGACTGACGCTGGTTAGAATCTTTCCCGGTAAGCCACAACCTCGTGGTGTTACACAGGTCGGTAGCAATGGGTTGAATTAAGATGTAAGAATTAGCCAATAAGAAATTAGAGCTAATGGACCAGACAGTAATTTAATTTAATACAATTTCTGTGTGATTAGGGGTGGCCAGGACCAAGAGCAGGCCCTCTATCCTTGTAACAAGCCTCAAGCTTTCACATTCTCTCTGGTAGATACTGGGCTTGCTTTGGTCCACTTCGCTTGTTGCTTCTCCCCTTTGGGTGATTAATGCCAATTGTCAAATCCACTGTAATGAGAAGACTGGGAATCTAATGTGTAGTTACCAACTTGTTCACTTCATGTGCAGCCATAAAATGCTTTTGTCTTTGGGTATTTTGGATATTATTGACACACTTCTAGCATGTAGCATTAGATTATGATGTGTTATATATAGTTTTCCCCAGTGTTATGAGGGGCACTTTAGTTCACAGTGTATTTGGATTGTTTAAAATTCAAAGTAAGGGGGCAGGAGAGGGTAAAAGCACTGGCTTCTCTTTCAGAGGACCCAGGTTCAATTCCCAGAACCTACAGGGTGGCTCACAGCCATCCATGGCTCCAGCTCTAGGGGATCCATGCTCTCTTCTGGCCTTTGCAGGCGCCAAGCACACACATGGTGCACATACATATATTCAGGCAAAACAGTCAGGCATGTAAAATTAATAAATCCAATATGTTTTTATTTTTAAAAGAAGATTCAGAGTAGAATATGAAAAAGATTAGCCAGCACTGAAACAGGCTTCAGATTTGCAGGCATAGTGTTTTATATATTAACATAACCCTGGGTGCTGGTTCCTTGGTAAAAAGCTTCTGGAAGATCCAAAAAGAACACCCATGCCAGGCATGCCAGACAGTCCACAAACACCTGCAACTCCAGTTTCAAGGACTCTCATGTCCTTTTCTGGTCTCTCTGGGTACCTGCACTCATGGACACACACTCTCACCTGGACACATAATAATTAAAAATATTTGTATGTTTATGGAACACAGTTAATATAATACATTTCTGTTTGTGCCTCTCTGCAGTTGTCAGTTAAGTTCTTTCTGGGTTTGTTAATGGAATATTTCTGGATTAGGAGAGGACTTGGTATGTCACCTCCTCTTATGTTTTCTATAAGCACCTGCAAAAAAACCCAATTAGTGTTTCTTGTTTAAAAGTGAGGCGTGGGGTCTTGATTAAGTGAGCAGAATAAAGATAAGCAGAACAATTTCTTTCTCTTTTTTTTTTATAGAATATTTTTGTAGAATAGGAGACTTTGAAGCCTCCACTGAAGCTCATGTGAGAATCAGAGGGATAAGCAGGGAGAATTCAAGGGTTAGCGAAAAGAGGGTGGGTTCTGAAATTCCCTTTTGTCTTCTGTGCCAATGACCCCGCTTCCTCTCCACCCTGGCTCTCCCCAGGAAGGTCAAGGGACACCGCGGGTCTTGACTGGGAAGGTGCCATCGGGACACTTGGAACCCACTGCTCCAAACCCAATAATAGCTGTTGTATTAAAACACAGCATTTCACAGCGGTTGTTCGCCAAATAATGTCGCATGTTTCCCCTATTCCAATAGTTTATTTAAGGGGTCCTTTCCCCATGTTTCTCCACGGATGCTGGAAATAATGTCTGTATTTCCCCTGGCTTGTATTCTAGTTGTCAGAAAGTCAAAACACAAACACTAGCTGAACAGACTCAGTTACATCTTAACATGGTAATTGTTAAAGTACTTAGTAGGAAAAAACCAAACACACACACACATACACACACACACACACACACACACACACACACACACACACACGGCGTTATTATTATGCATATGCATTTTTAATGCCCGATTCTCTGTATAACCTTAAATTACAATGCAGGTTAAATTTCCCTTGCTGATTTATACACATAATGTAAACTCCAGACACAGTTAATGATATTGCAGCGTAAAACTGTTCTGTTGCAGACTAAAGACCTTGCTTAGCACTGCAAAGCTCTGGGTTCATTTCAATGTGATCATTGAGGCACTATGCAGAGATTATGCATTTATTGTATTTTTTTCATGAATACATGAATGAATAATAAGTTCAACAAACAAGAGTTTCCTACTGGGAATGTCAAACAAATCATTCTGCAAAGTGCTCTGAATTTCAATCAATCACTCTCCCTAACACTTGCCCCATGGCTTCCTTCTGCATCAGCAGAGTCAGCCCTTGGAATCGGTGCAGTCTTGGGCAGGAAGTACAGGTCAACCGAGCACAGGGTCCTAGGTCTTCTCATCCTAGCAGGGGTCATCCTGATGGCCCCCATCTCCAGTGGACTGGAGTACTGGTGAGTCATAGTCCCACATGCTTGCTAAGCCTTAGGATCTGGCATCCAGGAGCTCTAACAGATGGTCCACTAGAGATGAATGAATCGATCATCACAACACCAGGAAACAGGACGGCAGGGTTAACACGTGCAACCCTGGATGAATAATAGCTTAAACTAGGCATCATGAAGACACCCGGGCAAGGACTCAATGTGGACACTGGAGTCTTGAGGGTCTGAGTTGAAAGCTAGCCTCTGCGGTAGAGCATCCCTGACCTCATCTTGGGAGTTCACTATTAGGATTATGCAGAGTTTTGATCCGCAACAAAAGGGGAGAAGATGAGTCTGGTGGGGGGGGGGCGGCAGACAGTTCTTTATTTAGAGTTCTTTGTGCACATGTAGTTTTGGGACAAGCAACTTTTTGGACGAAGCTATTTCTTCCTCCCACTGCTACCTACTTTGACCTGAGGCAAATTCTAGTGCTGAAGCTCCCTGGGGAGAGATGCCTGTTTGAGGTACATTGTCTACAGCTGGAGGCAGCATGCTTGGCCTGAAATTGGCCCACCTACCAAGAGCACTTGCTATTCATCACCTACCAAATCAATGAATATGTAACAAATTTGGAGTGAGTTCCAGAAGCTGTGATAATCAGATTTCTACTTCAGTATAAATGAACATCCAAACTCCCCCGACCAATTAAATGTTACTGAACAATGCAGTTGCTTATGTTTTATTTACAGCCTCCAAAAGGAGAGCATTATTCTTTATTAGCTCTAATTAGACTCTCCTGGGACAGGACCTATCTTATAGCTGCTGTTACTTGTCAGTTTTTGTTGTATTCAGCACAGTGGTTATTTAATAAAACCTGGATGTTTCTCTTTTCAGTTCTCAAACATTTATTGTAAAAAAAAATAATGTAAGTTGAAAATTTATCAAGATTTGTTACAAAGATGTCCTTCCACTATGGGTCTGATAGATAACATATTTCATTTCATTTTCTATAGCTGGAAGTGGCTGGATTAAATGTGACAGTTGTTTTAATCCTTGGGAACAGACCTAGGCTTATCATTTGTGGCTGGGGAGCGCTTCCAGTTGAAATGGGCTCTCACATTCCTACAGGAATGATTGTCCTGGCCATGCCGAGATCAATGATGATACCCTTGTGAGTCTCCGTTTTCTTGTTTGTAAAATGTAAAGTTGTCCAGATTGGTGCCCAAGACCCTTCTGATAGCGTAGCAGACATTTGAGTGCACAAAGTCCGCAAGAGGTTGAAGTCCTCCGTAAATTGCTTAAGCTGCCTGTGCCTAGGAGACCTCTCCTGTGAAAAGATGATCATGAGGATTAAAGAAATTTAAAAACTCAAAATTTGAATGCCCCTGCTGTGGTGGCTAATCTTTACTGTCAACTTGATAGAATTTAGAACCAGCCTGGAAACACACGTCCAGGTCTCTTTGAGGGTGGAGAGTCCAGCTGGGGGAGGAAACATCCCCCTGGAATGTGTTTGGGACCATCCCATGGGCTAGAGTTCCAGACTGAATAAAAAGGAGAAAGTGATCTGAGAACCAGCGTTCATCTCTCTCCACTTCGAGACTGTGGCTGCCATGTGACCAGCTGCATAGTCCTGCTGCCACGACTTCCTGCCATGATGGGCTGTATCCCTCAAACTCTGAGCCCCAATAAATCCTTCCCTGAGCTGCTTCATGAGTTTGCTCACAGCAATTAGAAAAATAACATACCAGGTTATTTCTGCAAGTGAGTTTCTGATTTGCACTCCCTTTGGCTTCAGTGATGTCTCTTATTTATTTAGTAGTTACTATGTTACTGGTAGGGATGGGCTAAGTCTGATTTGTATCTTATAAAAATATAACAACAAACATAGGGCGAGGACGCTGCACTCTCCATTTTACGAATGTGTAAACTGTGACCGAGTGTTGAGATAACTCTGTGTGCTGGTCAGCTACTGAGTGGGAATCCAAGTCCAGCACAGCACCAGCATTAAATTTCATCCCATGCTCTCTCTGGAGGGCTCCTTTGGGAGCAGACCAGGCAGGCCTGCAGTGCTCCTGGATGATGAAGGAAGGAGGGAGAAGGGCTCTTTTTAATACGTGCAAGTATGTGCACATGTGTGTGCGAGCATGCTCCTACATGTGTTGCCAGTAGAGGTTGATAGCAAGTTAATTTGTTTATCACACCATCTTATTTTTTTAAAGACATTAAATTTTTTAAGCGGTTAATTATTTGGTGTATATATGTGTGTGGTATACATGCACAGGTGTGGGTGTGTAAATGTGTTTGCATGCAGACTGCAGGAGGGTTTGGGTGCCTTCCTCTAACACGCTCTGCCTTATTCCTTTGAGGCAGGGTCTCTCTCTGTGGTTTTGAGCTATGATGGTAGTCAGCAAGCCTCAAAGATCCTTTGCCCCTTCAGTGCTGGGAGTACAGGTGTTCATAGGAAGACATCTGGCCAATCACATTGACATTGGCATCTGAACCCCCATATTCACGGCTGCAAAGCATCTCTGGCCCCCACCTTTTTGAGTTAAGGTCTCTCACTGAGCCCGGAGTTTACTGATTTGGCTAGACTGGCTGGCCAGCAAGCATTGGGGATCCCCACCCTTCCAGCACTGGGGTGACAAATGCATACCAGTGCAGCCAGCAGTTGGCATGGGTCCTTATGCTTACATGGCAAGTACTTTATGAAGGACGCCATCTCCTCAGCCTGAGAAGGGATCTCTAGACACCTCTGTTTATTCTTGTCACATGGCTTCTGTCACTTTTGCCCCTGATGTTGACGCTTGGCTTCACATTTATCCAGTTCTATCTGAGTGAGTCCCCTGTCACACAAATTCATGATGCGGCCTTGATTCTGAATCCATTACTAGTTCAGGTTGCTGGGATTGTGATATCCCTCTGGTTTTGCCCCAGTTGCCCTTACTGTACTGTTACCTTTCACTGTGTTTGCCTTCTCTTCTTCTTTGTGGTCTCGGCTGCTTCCTGGGAACAAAGGGGAGAGCGGCTACCTCCCTCTGACTCTCATAGAGCGCTCAGAATTTCCTGTGTTCCAAGTCCTCTTTATAGTTTGTGTGTGTGAGCTTGTGAGCTCACATGCTCATATTTGAGAGAGCCAGAGGCTACCCAGTTCTCTCTTTAGACCACCCACCAGCACATCCTTAATGCCTCCAACAGGCTATTGTGACCAAAACATCCATTTCTGACCCAGAACTCCAGCAAGGCCTGAATTCTGGTAACAAGAGAAAACCTTGGCAGATTGTCTTTCTTGTACATAATCCCTTTACACCCATGTCTTTGAAGTCCATATTTGATGTCTCAGAGGGGTGCCTTACTTTCTGACAGGCACACAGTACAGCTGGTCCCACTAGGTAGTTGACTGACAAACTCAAACCATTTGTTTTAGCATTAATTTTAAATAAAATTCTGTCTTCAATACCCTATCAGCTCAAGTCTTGTGTGATTCTATTAGCTGTTACAGAGATGTGATTAACAGACAGATAAAAGACCATTAGAGTATCTAAACTGGGTTGACATTTGCATCTGTAAACCAAATAGACCTGATATTTCACACTCTGTCCCAGCTACAGCCTGAAGGAGAAATTTATTTCTTCATCAGCAATTACAACAGATGTTCACCTCGCTCTGTAGTGTTTCTCATTTGCCCTTTTCCTTACTGCTATTTGGTGAGGTCCTTTTGTGTCTGATATCCAGGAGATGTGTACATGTTAGCATAGTGGGAAACTAATGGACAGGGTACTGTTTTAGCTTTTTGCCACTGGGATCAATATCAGAAAGTTCACTTGTTTGTCAGTTGGCCCAGTACAAGCACATAATATCCTAGTTTGGGGAGTGGGTGAGTACCTTCTGTGCTTTATGATTGATAGGAAGCAGAAACAGAATGTAGTGGTTTGAATGAAATGGGTCCCCATAGGCTCATAGGGAGTGGCACTATTAGGAGGTGTGGTCTTGCTGAAGTAGGTGCGGCCTTATTGGAGGAAGTGTGTCACTGGGGGATGGGCTTTGAAGTTTCAAATGTTCAAGCCAGGCCCAGTGCCACTCCCTTTTCCTGTTTCCTGCCAATCCAGATATAGAACTCTCAGCTATCTCTCCACCACCACGTCTGCCTGTGCACTGCCATACTTCCTGCCATGGTGACAGATTAAATCTCTGTAAGCCAACTCCAATTAAAAGTTTTCCTGTATAAGGGTTGCCATGGTCATAGTGTCTCTTCACAGAAATTGAAACCCTAACTAAGACAGAGAGGATTGAAGATAGTCACAAGGTTCCGCCTCAAGTGAAGAGACCATTTCTTATACTAGGTCCCACCCCTTGGGGACCAAACATATGGGAATCAAGCCCCCAACACATAGCTTTTTAGGGTGAAACTTCACAGCCAAAGCATAGCAGGGTCTTTATTGAAAACTGGGGGGCTGGAAATTGTAAACATACTTTTTTACTCTTAAAAGAGGAAAGTGTCCCATGATTTGGCCTCACCGAGCTGTAAAGATAAGACACATTATGATCATATTTCCAAAAATTTAGAGACGATGGATGCACATGTCATTATCAAGCAGAGTCTAGACATGGGAGAACTTTTCTATTAGCCCCTCTGTGTCTTTGGAGCACGGCTTTGTATCTATCTGTAGAGTAGCTGTCTCCTGATGATGCTACTTTTACACTTTTGATTTCATCACCTCTGTTTTCTCTGTCTTAAAGGTTCATGCTTACAGTTAAAATAATTTGGGCCCGTTACGTTTCTAATGTGCTCTCTGAAGTGTCTGTACAATAGAGCATCATCACAGGTCTTCCTTCCTATGTGTGCATCCTTCACAATGTCAGCACAGTCCATTTAAATCCCATGGGTTCCCTGTTGTGTCCTTACCTATCATTTCACCCGAGTACGAGATCTTTATTCTGCCTTGTCTATTGGTATCATCATTTTACCACCCTTCTGTCTCTCAAATGTGCTCAAAGTGAGACTCATTATCTCCTCCTTGCTCCAACATACTCCCTCCCACCAGGCTTTCTGTCTGGTCACCAGCTAGCCATGCTTCCTTTCTCCCATGTCCCTCCATCTCTCTCCTCTCTTTTTTTCTTTCTCCTTCCCCCCTCTTTCCCTTCTCCCTCTCTCACATGTTTTAGCCAATTGTATCAATGTCACTTCTAACAACTAGATTCTTTTTAAAAAAATGATTTTGTTTTACACTTTAATCTGTATGTGGGTGTGTGTACTTGATTGCAGGTGTCCACAGAGGTCAAAAGGGTAAGTTGAATCCCCTAGGACTGGAGTTACAAGTGAATGGACTATGAGAACCAAACCTGGTTTGCTCTAAGAGCAGCAAATGCTCTCAAAGGCTGAGCCATCTCTCTAGCCCTACTTCAGGTTCTTATCATCTGTTCATTGGAGACTTCACTTCCCCCCTAGCTGGACACCCCATGTTCAGACTCTTCTGTAAACCTATCACTCCCATCAGTGTCAGAGACATAGTTTTAAAATTCAGTTCTAATGTTGTTTTCCTTACCACACACTTGAAAAGGCTCCCTTGGCTAGACTTCTACACAAAGCAGACAGCTCTGCCATCCTATCCTTGGGATGCTGACCCTGTATACCCACCATAGTCCTGTAGTGAAGCATCTGCTTTTCACCGGTATCTCCTTACACATCTGCTAATTTTTTTTTGCTTCAAATGTGCAGTTAGGAAGCTGAACTCAAGAGATTATGTCTGTTTTGTTCGCTATTGAATTCACCAAAACCAAAACAATGTCAAATATAGAATAGACCTGACGGGGTAGGACTGCCACATTGAAGAATGTAAAAATACCAGGCAGAAAAACTAGTGTTTCAACCTCTTGATCATCAGCCTTATATTTTCTTTCTTTTTTTCTTGAAATGGATTTTTTCATATAATATATTCTGATTATATTTTCCCCTACCCACCTCTTCTCCCAGATACTCCTCACCTATCCAACTCTACAACTTTTCTTTCTCTTCCTTATTAGAAAGTAAACAAGCATCTAAAAATAATAAAATAAGATACAGTAATATAAAATAAAGACAAACAAACCAGAACAGGACCAAACAAACTAAAAGAGAAAAAAAAGAGCCAAAGAAAAAGCACAAGAAACGCATATAGACACAGAGACACACATTCACACACACAGAAATTTCATTAAAAGCATGAAATTGAGCACTATAATATATAAGCAAAAGAACTGTAAGATTAAGAAAAAGAAACAAAACAAAACAAAATAAAAAACCACATGAAGCATCATGAGACAAAGCTCTCCAGAAATACCATTGAGTTTATCTTGCGTTGGTCATCTACTGCCGGGCATGGGGCTTGACCTTAAGAATGGTTTAGATACCCAGCAAAGCAACACTGGAGAAACCTAAGTTTTCCTTCACAAGTAGTCGTCAATTGGAGATAACTTCTAGGTTGGGGATGGGGGCTTACGTCGGTTTCCCTTCTCAGTACTGGAGCCCTGACTGGTTTAGACCAGCCCAGGCCCTATGTGTGCTGCCACAGTCTCTAGGAGTTTGTATGCACATCAATTCGGTCATGTCTAGAAGGTCATGTTTCCATTGGCTCTTTCAGGCTTTCTGCCTTGTCTTCCACAGAGTTCTCTGAGCCGCCCAGGGAAAAGATTTGATGGTGACATCCCACTTATGACCGAGTGTTCCAAGGTCTCTCACATCATCTTGTTGTGGGTCCTGTATTGCTTTCCATCTATGGCAGGAGGAGGCTTTTCTGACAATGGCTGAGCAAGACACTGATCTGTGAGTATAGCAGAATGTCGTTAGGAGACATTTTATTGCTATGTTCCTTGAACAGAAAAGTAGTATTTGGTTTCTCCTAGGTCCATAACTTATCTAGTCTCAGGTTCTTGGCTACCCAAACAGGGTAGGCATGGGTTCCATTTCATGGCGTGGGCCTTTAAGCCAATCAGATAGTGGTTGGTTACCCACAAGTCTTGTACTGCTGCACCAGCATTATCTTGCAGGCAGGTCACCATTGTAGATCAATGGGTTTAGAACTGGCTTGGTGTTTAGCTCTCTCCTTTGGTAGTGTGCAGAGAGAACCTGAACACTAGTTAATAGGGGTGAATGCTCTAGGTAGACCCCAGTTTGATTTTTCCATGGCATCTTCAATGATAGGATCTTACCATCAGTTTGTAGAGAGCAACCAATAGCCTTGACAATAGTCTATATTGTTTAGAGAACTCAGTTAGATATAACCCATTCCCAGCACTGGAAATCTCATTTGGTGTCAAGAGATGTCTAATTGGGGTTTTTCCTCTTCCATTATTTGGTGATTCCATCTAGATTTCTTTTATGTATATGCATATTTTTTCCCCATATTCTTTTATTTTTTT